>SCDY01000782.1:0-49599 GCA_004143825.1 Drosophila micromelanica | reverse complement strand
CCCATATTTCAAACTCCCATAACTTTGTCAAAACTGAACCGATTTTCACGTTTGATGGCATTTTGATCATGATTTGTCCTATAATTTGATTCTGCATTTAAAATATATGCATTATTCAAAATAAAATTTTTTGATATTTTTGGTACAAAAATCACAAGGGGGGACCCTTATTCATTTTCGAAAAATTTTTTTTTTCAAAATTTAGAATTGTAAATTTTTGTTTTTAATCGATTGCGGATGTCATAATTAGCATAAAAAACAACATTAAAAGTGATTTTGAGGAGGTAAAATTTTTGGTCAAAAATCATGCCAAAATTGACAAAAAAATCATGCCAAAATTGACAAAAAATTTGACATGTAAAGTCTCGGATCCATTGCTCCCCCATATTTCAAACTCCCATAACTTTGTCAAAACTGACCCGATTTTCACGTTTGTTTTGTTATTAATCAATTAGGGACGTCATAATTGGCATAAAAAATAATAATAAAAGTGATTTTTAAGGGGGTCAAATTTTTGGTCAAAAATCATGGTAAAATAGTCAAAAATTTGGACAATGTAAAACTCCCGGATCCACAGCTCCCACATTTCAAACTGCTAGAATTTTGACAAAACTTAACCGATATTAATATTTGATGGCATTGTAGTTTTGATTTTTATATTTAGATTTATTCTACCGTATTTTGTGTGCAAATAATGTTATTTCACTGTGAACGAGTATTGTGCTATCGGGTAAACCCGATTTTTCTCCTGTTCTATAACAACTTAATCTTTTATTACTCACTTTCTCACCTACTCCTTTGAATTGTCACCAAAGCTAATTAAAGCCTTGTCTCGCTAATTTACTTATTCTTTGTAAATTATGACGCCACGTCGCGTAACCCTCACAGACAGCTCAGTCTGAAGCGCCACAAAAGTTCTCCTTCCTTCTGTCTGGCCAAGCTTTTCTAAGAATAACAAGTCAATCAGTCATGCTTGACTTCAAATTATCCTACATGTAAAATAAACGTACAGAAGAAAGTATTTAAAATAATTTGAAATGTTCCTTTTATTATACTAGCATAAAGTTAAATTTGTGATATATATATTACCTTTGTTCCATAAATAAATTTCAATGAAATGAATTTACAATATATTATTATTATTATTTTAAGTATTTTCTTTAAATATCTAAGTCAATTCTATGCGACTTAAATATACCAAAAAATATCAGTTCAATATTTGTACAACATTATATACTACTTTTATTAACTTTATATTTACTCTTTTTTATATCTATTATTTTCAATAATTATTGATAAAGTATAAGTATATAATTTAATACAAATTTCTTAATTTATCTGAGCTTAATATAGTCATTACCCACGCTGCACATTTTTACAGGGTATTACCGTATCAAGCCAAAAACGCCGCCGACATGTCCCGACCCAATTAGAGTTGACGAAACAAAAATATGCGAAATAAAACCAAATTTCATGCAAAAACTTTGATTAGGATAAATGCGTTGCGTCGCGCGTGTTAATCAGAAATTGTGAATTATTATTGCAGCGAATATTCCCACCTCTCCTCCTGCTACCCTTTGACCTCTTTGAGTGGGTGTCCTGTGCACTGGTTATATTATTTTTTTTTAATTTGATTATTACATTATATTTTTGCATGCTGTGGCCAATAATTGCATTTGATTATTTTAAGCTGTTGTTTTATTGTTAATGTGTTGATTTTTGGCAAGTGGTGTGCGTGTGGGTGTGTGTGTGTTGGTGTGTGGTTTTTCCACCACTTTGTTGATTTAATTAGGTAAAACTTTGCGGCGCACAAAACGCCAAAATGAGTAACAACCGCGGCGACAAGTCGTTCATTGAACTGTCGGCGCAACTAAATGAGTGTGAATCCGAGTGTATTAGTGTGAATAAATGTGAGCTTAAGGTATTAACTCTGGTGGGCGGGGTAAAGGGCAAATGCCACAAACATCTGCGGCCTCTCTGTTTGGCCTGACAGACAGTAGTCAAGACTTTGAAATACATATATAAAGATATACCAAAGTTTCTACAACTATTTTGCATATGAATCAAACGTGATTCACTTTTGCTTTGTTGTTGCTCGCGTTGATATTTGTCATGTGCATATAAAGTCAGTTAAATATTTGGAAGATTGTTTTTTACCTGAAATGCATACACTGCATATTTAAGAAGGCTAACAGGTTTCTGTTTGATTTAACAGTATTTGAAGGTTTGAATATATTGTAAATATTGTTGCCTTTAAGCGAACATTTGGTTTGATATTTATTCAAGTTTTTTTCAATATTAAAACATAAATTAAAATAAATAAATTGATTGATTAGTTAAGCCTTATCTAGTTGAACTTTATTTGTTTAGTATTTATTTTTTTTACAAATTACATTGAATTTTCCTAAAATCGATAAGCTCATCGATTTAATATTGAAATAAATATTAATATCAATAAACTGATCGATTAGCTAAGCCATATCTAGTAAAACTTTATTTGTTTGGTTTTTGTTTTTATACAAATTACATTGAATTTTCTTATAATCGATAAAAACATAACCGATAAACATCGATAACCATTACAAAAATTTTTTCACATGTAATTGGCAAATCCTTACGGACTATTTAGCTACTAAATTATCATTTTTGTGTATCTTCTTTTTCTTTTATACGATTTGAAAAAATTTGTTCCCATTTCTCATTAGGTATGGATAACCATAAATTTAAAACTTTTTATTTCAAAAATAAAAAAATAGTTTTATAAAATAGTGACAATCTGCATTAATAATTCATTTGTTTAATGTACTAAATAAAAAGTTAAAATATAATTTATATGAACTTATAAAATTATCGTTATTTCACGAAGTCGTATCGATAACTTAACAACACATTTGCCTGAGATATTAGCTTACATAAATTTTCTTATAATTTAAGTGTTGTAAAAGTAAATATTATACACCTCATTAAGTTAACAGAAACTTATCGATAACTTGAATCGATAACTTTGAATAAATCATCTATATATAAATTCAAAATATACAATGTATGTGTTGCTCTGTATTTTTAAAAAGTTTTTCTTGTTTTTGTCAGTATTTTCTTGTTATTAATAAAAGTGCACTTAATGAATTGTTGACTTTACGAGCGCGTAAATAAATTACTTTAGTGTTTACATTGGCGTTTTTACAGCTGATTAAATGTGTGCAATTTAAAAATAATTTACACCAGACCCTTGTATGGTGGATGGGGCGTGGGGCAACAACTGAAGCATATGGTTTATGCGACGCAGATTGCGTGTGACAAGTGCAGCCAAGTGCGTTACTATTTCCAGTCCCTTTGCCCGTTGCCCCTTTGCCCCGTGGCCCCGGGGCGCGTGCAACAAAGTTGTGGACCAGTCCGACGCAATATATTTTGTGCAACTGCGTCGCCATTTTGACCAAAGGACCTTCAGTTGAGTGGGCGACGGCTCGTGCTGGGGCGTGTCCTGCTTCTGATCCTGTAATCCAATGCTTTGCAGTCAGAGCTGTGTAAACACACGTTCGATTGCCTGCCTGTAAAAATGCAAACTGAAATGAATGTGCAACAGGTGGCAAGCGTGGCACGTGTGCCCTGCTATCGATAACGATGTCTGCCACGCCTACAAGTGCCTGTTTAATATGCAATCCATTGATTTTGAGTGTCAGTGTCGTGCTGTCAGTTGCCATTATAATCTCACAGCGACGCGACTGCGACAATTTATTATACCAGTCATTTGTGTACCCTGTACTTCAAGTGGTGACAGGGTGTACTTGAGAGAGGAAGTAAAAGCTCAAAATAGTGCAAAAAGTGTTTATTTGTCTTCATAATGGCTTATAAATACATTTAATTACCATGAAATACTTTTAATTACTCTAAATAATAGTGGAAATACCTATAACTTATTTATTAAGGCTATTAATTAGGTTATAAATAAATATAATTATAATTAATTACTTTCAATTACTTTTTAATTTTATATATATCATTGATAAGAAGACTTCTTTATAAATGTGTTAATGATAAAATAGATAAAATTTTTTAAAAAGTGCTTTTAATTACTGCTTGTTACGAAAGTAATTGAAATTGTAATTAAAATGTAATCATCAGGTAATTGTGCTTGTATCAAGGATTGCTGAGCATGGTTTTAGCACATTAACTGCTTACAGGATATTAATAGTGCTATCAACTGTTTGTTTGGCTCTGTCACTTGTTGGTATCGATCAATCTATATTCTAGTTATGCACTGCCTGAAAATTGTCACATTGAATGAAAGAATGTCACGCAAGTTGGCATTAATAATAAATAATATTAATAATATGTATGCAGCAAACACATATATTGTTGCATATGAATATAAATCTAAATCAGCACGGCAATGTCTGCGCCAATGGGGAGCTGGAGGGGGGAGCTTAAGAAATCGCACGGCATCAGTAAATTATTTTAATAAAATTCCAGACAGCTAAATATCAGTCGGGCATTATTTGTGAAGCATTGCGCGCCGGACGTCTGGCCAAACAGCACAAAAATACAAATACAAATAAACCCAGATACACATATTACGGGTACACATACATACATATATCTAAATAATGCATTTAGTATGGGGTTCAAACAGTGGCGCCGACTTCTTGAAGGAGTCTATAATATCTTATCAGAATGGACTTCGAAATGATTTAGATAAATTTTGTTGTTACCTTTAAAAATTCGTAAATGTAAAACACAAAAAAAATATATATTTTAATTTCGATAAACACATATTTGAGATATATATATTATTTTTGCTGAATTACATTTCTTTAACTACAAAGCGACCCCCCTTTTTGGTAGTCTTGCAACGCCACTGTCCAAAGCATAGCATAGCTATATAGTACACTTGGCTATGTAGCTGAATGGATAGTTTTTTTTTATTTTTCTCTCTTTTTTATTTTTGTAGACAGCTCGTCAAGTGTCGCCTCATTGAGTGTCGCAATTTTCAATTTGAATTTGCATTTTGCATTTAACGTTGTGTGTCGACGTTGACACGAGAAACGTGCACAAATAATAAAGTTATCAGACAGGGTAAAAATTATAATGCAAAACAGTGATCTGAAAAACGTTCGAATCATTTTTATTAATAATTGAAATTGTCTCCAAAACGATGTCTCTTTTGAGCTTACAAAATACATATGTGTAAAACTGTTAAAAAGTCTTAAATTGTTGCTAATTAATATATAGTAAATCCGGTAGCTGCTTGGGGTTACCTTTAATTATTTAGTAAATATATCTATCTTTTAATTAGCACTAATGTATCTCAATTTTTATATCTTTACAGGTGAGTCGACTATGCAGTTGATATTATATTATTATTATGCTACAGTAAGTACAAATGTCTTATATAATAGAATATATATATGTTTAGTTAAGCCCCACTTCGAAACTCAACCAACTTAAGGCGACCCTGCACTTGTCTGCAACAATCATAAGAGTCTCGCAACAAGGCAGCCATAAAAGACATGAAAATAAATTGCGCTGATAAAAAGCAATTGAAATGTCAATATGCAATAAAAAAAAATATAAAAATATAAAAGAAAAACGAAAAACAACTACAATGATACGTGGGTAGAAAAAAAATAAAGAACAAAAAAATTTATTTAAGTGAAAAATGCACGCACATAAAAATTGAGAATTGAAAAAGAACCAAAAATGAAGTGACAAACAAAAAGTTTCTAAGCTGACGGTCAATTGTTGTTGACCCCCTGCCATTCTGACCGAAAATGTACTGATAAGCTGCAAAATGCATTTCAAGTTGTCAGTGGCAATGCCAAGAATATAATTATCTTTTATGTAGCGGTAATATTCGAGAGATTGATATGCTAATGGAATTGGGCTGGGAAGTTTTTGAAGTGAATTTTACATGCTTAAAATCCTTAGGTTTTAAAATTAATCAGCTCCTAATTCAATAATTTATAATCCCAAAATCTTTAAAATCCGTTGGATTATACTTATAAGCCTATAGGTTGTCGATTTTGTGTTATCGATAAATTACTGAAAATATTTATGTTATTAGCTTAACATTTCATTTAATATATCGATAAATTATTGATAGTTTGATAATTTAAATAGATATTTTTAAATAAAACTGATCGATAAATAATCGAATAATTTAAATTTGTTCTAATTAAAATATGTGAGTCAGCTTTGTCTGTACTGAAACTCGTGTCATATATGTTTGCTGGATTGAATTGTATGTGGTTAACGATATGTTATCGATATATACATACATTCATACACTCCCGATTGGGGAGCTTTTAGCTAAACTATCTCTTTAATCTATAATATACATAATGTGGGATTTCTTAAGAGTTTAATCGACAACTGCATACTTACTTTATTATCGATCAGATTATTATCGATCAGAAACTTATTAGCAAAGTTTTCTTGTCCAAATATAACTTGATGCCACCACCCAACTAGACAACCCTTAGTTAAGCCAGCTTTGTGTGTATTTTAATGTAATCGCCCAAATAGATTTTCTATGCAAAATGCCATTGTTGGCGCTCGGACCAACTCCATAACGCTGATACCCCCATTCATATAAGCAACCACGATGTTGTCGTTGACGTTTCTCGTTGTTCGTGTTGTCTATGCCCACAATCAGTCGCAGCCCACTACGAGCCACCGCCCCGCCCTGCCCCCGCTCCCAGCCTACTCAATGCAAGCGAAACAACTAGTGGTGGGCCCTCCACGTTCACCTCCCCCCTCACACACAGCCCGCTCGACAACCGCTGCCTGCCTCAACTGCAAATGCGGCGCGCCACTGAACGACATTAAACCTGGCTTTGTCATACGGCCTCTCGCTCTCACTCACATTACGCTCGCTCTCTCTGTCGCGCTCTCTCTTTCTCTCCTCCTTCATAGAGTTGTGTACGCTGCCAAAGCGGTCCAAACCAAACCTAACCGAACAAGGCAAACCGGACAACAACAAGAATAACAAATTATTATGATTATTATTATGTGCATTTGGGCTCCGTTCATTTATCAAAAAGAGTGCGAGAGAGGCAGAGAGCGAGAGCGAGAGCTTCAAGCGGGCGCCCATGTTTGAAACAACAAACACACCGGCAAACCGACGCCAACAGCGCAGCGGCAGCGCCGTTGACTGCATTCTGTCGGTCTCTCGTTCAGTAGATTTGTGTGTCTTCGCATAAATTTTGCAGCTTGTACGACACGGCATGTAGACAAGTTTTTATATTTTCCAGCTAGGCAAAGATACCAGATACAGCACGCTGTGTGTGTGTCCGTGTGTGTGTGTGTATTTGTGTGTTGGCAGCGGCTGTGGCTGCCGCTTTTGTGTTTTTTGCTATTTGCCGGCAGCGAACTACCCCAACAAATGGCAGCCATGGCCATGGCATGCACATGACGCCCCACACGCCCTGACATGCACACATACACACACACACACATACACACATATGCAAATCACCCACTCACACACATAGAAGCGCTGACTGTTGCACTCACACCCAAACTGCTCCAGTGTACTACTGAACGTTTGGCAGTCGGCCAAAAGCAGCGGAGTCGCATTCATAGACACACACAAACACACACACTCACATCTACCTCAGAGAGAGAAATAGAGCTGAGCGCGCGACTGTTTTCACCTCCCCCATACGTCTCCGCGCACTACATTTATGCTCAGCTGTCATTGTTGATATTTTGTGTTTTCATCTTGAACTTTTGTGGTTCAATGTGTCTAGCCAACCCCCAAAAATGAAACGGTACAACATAGATGAAAAAGCTGCCAAATGCCAAATTCACCACACGCGGCGCCCATACTCCAAAGTTGCAGCGCCCGCAACCGCTCACACACACTTTTGTTCTTGCTCTCCCTCTCGCTGGTTGCCCTTGCCTTTGCCGGCTTTTTTCTATGCGTATGCGTAGACGCTTTCGCTCTCTGCACGGCTCGCTCTCGCACTCTCTGGCTGCGGTTGCGGCTGCTGCTGTTTGCAGCGCTCTATTGCATTCTACACTTGAACTTGCCCAGCGTTAACTCGACACCAATACAAACAAGCACACACACAGACATGCACACTTTTTGTCTGACAGCGAGACTGTCTACAATTATCTGCAGGCCCCCCTTTTTTTGTTGCCCTCTCCCCATCCAAGTTCACTCTGTATCTGTGTATCTCTGTTTGTTTGCCTCCGCGCTTACTTTTTAACCACATTGTATTTGAAATGTGCAATTTCATACGTCGCCGTCGATTGCGTTACGTAGAATACTTTAGTTGAATTTTTTTTGTTGTTATTATTATTATTATTATTATTATTATTATTATTATTATTATTATTGTTGTTCGTTGTTTGCGCTGTAGATCTTTGCCTTTCATCAATTACGTCTCAGCACGTCGGCGCTGCATGCATGAACTTCTAGATACTTGTACCCCGTATTCGTATTCGTTTTCATCTAAGTATGTACATATATATATAAATATATGTATATATTGTGTGCATTTACTTCAAGGCAAACATTTCTGTACTCGATACGATACTATTTTTGGTTTTGGCCGCTGCAACCTATTTGAAAACTGTGCAATTTTTTATCTTTAGCTAAATGCTAAGCTCTCGAATTTAACATGCAGTTTACAATTCACATTGTAAATATATCTATTTATTTAACTATAGTTAAGATATTAAAAACTTAATCTGTAGAACATTTTTAGATAAGTTTAAATATTTAATTAAGGAAGAAAGGATTTTAAACAACTTTTAGCACAAATCTGGGTCATTTATATTTATATTGCCTAAGCAGAAAATTGATTTATGAATGACTTTAGTGAGTTACTTAAAAAAAATGTGCATTTAAATAAAGTATCAAAATGCTAGATAAGATAGGTTCAGATCTAGGTTAATGTACATAAAAGATACTAAAAAATTAAATTTTTAATTGAGAATTTAGAAAAATTTTTCTATAATCTCTTTTAGGATCTTTTATTTTTGTACATCAAATTGAATTCTCTGTGTATAATATAGGAAAAAATATAAATAAGTTTAAAAAAAAATCTCATGAAATCTAGATGTTTTCCATTTTTAAATCATTTTAAATTTGCATACTGATTATTTAGCATTATTTTTTGTTTATGCCCATATCTGCATACATATACATACATGTATATATCTATGCAAGTTCCTACGCATTCATGTGCTCCAACCTCCCTACACACAAAGAAATTACCGCTAAATTCCCGGGCTCTCACTTGCAGTTTACAAATATCCATTTCCATTCATTTTCATGCATGGTATGTAAATAAGTATCTATGATTATATATACACACACACACAGACACATGTTCATATATATGTGTTAATATATGTAAATGATTGTGTACTAGAAATTTCCATCGTCTCGGTTTCTCAGTGCAGAGCAACTTCTCCCAACTTTACATAATTCCCTTGTCTCCTCGCGCGGCCTGACAATGTTTATAATAATCGTTTTTGTTCCACTGTGCGAACACATTTCGAATGTACGTGTGAATTTGCACTTGTGCACCCGACGACGCGTCTCGACGCCAGCAGCAGCAGCAGCAGCAGCAGCGAATAGCACACACACATACACATACAGTCGCACGTATAAAAAATCAACGAAAATAAAAAGAAAACAGAAATTAAAAGAAGGCAAATATAAAGGAAAGCGATGATGGCACTGGCACGCACACAAACGCAGACACGCCTTATTATTATGAATGTGGGGGAGACTCCGTGCATGTGTACGAGTTTGTCTCTCTTATTGCTGCGTGTACGTTCCGGAGAGGTGAGATAAAGAGCAGCGCCCGATTGCATCGGCATTTTCATTCAAGCCGCTCGTTCGTGTGGTTGCGTGCCTGTGTGTGTGAGAGAGCGTAAAATATTTATGCGTGTGTGCTGCGCTTCACATTTAACTTTAGCGCTGATTCCGTTTTCGACTTTTGTGAGCGCTATTTACGCTTGTATGGGTCGCGCTCGCGCTCTCTCTCTCTCGTTGGTGGTGGGTTTTGTGGTGAGTTTAACGCGCACTTCATCATTTCAAGCTTAACAGAGCAATAACATTTAGTATTTGTTTGGACTTAACATTTAGTATTTGTTTGGACTTTGTCGTTAACGGTTCGTTCTCCCGTTCGCTCGTTCGTTCGTTCGTTGTGTTTTTTGCGGTTTGCTTTTGAACAAAATATAAAATAAATAAAAACAAAACAAATTTATTTTATTAAAAGCAAAACGGATGCCCAAAAACTTCTGTTTATAACACGCGTTGCAACAAAGTTACAAAAAAAATAATAAAAAAATTATATGCTATACATCAAATAATAATAAAATTTGTTAAACACAACAAGTGCAATTTAAGAAATATATATGTAAATATATATATTTTGAAAGAAACAACAACAAAGTGCAAATGCATTGTAGCTGAAACAGTAAAACGTGCAACAGTTTATGAAATTCACAAAAAATTCATATACATATATATTTGTGTCTAAATTAATTATATCAATTAGAATTTTATTTGTGTGCAGCAGTCAACGCCGCAGCATGCGGCATGCTTTAAAATAGCAACAAACCAAAAAAAAAGAAGAGCATAAAACAACAACAAGACAAAATGTGTAAATAAAAACGCACATGAATTCAAACATTTTACAGTGAAAGCAAACACACCACACACGCACACACACACACACACATACACATACACCTACAATAAGAACTATCAACAACAACAACAGCGACGTCGACTGCGCTACGTAATCGTTTGTTTCGCGGGGGGCACAACACATGAAGAGGAAGAGCAACAGCCGCAACGTCAGACAAACGTCTACAGTTTGTCTGTCTCTCTCTCTGCACACTCTTCACCCCCTCTCGCTCGAACGCGCGCTCTCTCCCACTCGCCCTCTCTCTCTGTGTCTCTGGTCTAGTCCTGTGTGCCCAACATAAGACGCAACGACAAAAACTGCCTGTTTGACTGCCCGATTGACTGACTGACTGCCTGCATGACTAACTGACAAACTGACTGCCTGACACAGTGCTCTATCTCGCTTGCACCCGCGGCAAACGCCCGCATCCAAAGTGTTTTCCAGTTAAACAGTTTCCAAGTGCTAATTGAAAATCCAAAAAAAAGCGGCGAAAAATATAAAAGCCTGCAGTGTTGAATCGAAAATATAACCCTCAAAAGTTGAAAATAAAGTGTGCTAAAAAGAAAGAAAGAAAAACAACAGAAGTAATATATTATATATTATTGCTTTAGTTATATATAAATATATATGTTTACAATCATAACATTGTAAATGGATAACGATTTATATGGATTAGTAGCTGATTTAGCGCGTTTTACAGATGCTAACGGTAAGTTCAAATAATGAATAATGAATCTCATAAAATGTAACTCCTTTTGCTGGCAAACTCGTTCAAAAGCAGATGTTTAAAATAATTAAAATTAAAATAAATAAATAAATTTATTATTTAACAAAAAACAGATATATAAAAAACCAAGAAAAATAGAGCTGAAATTTAAAAATATTTTTACAAACTTTAAATTTAATATTTTTAAAAGAGTCTTTATTTAAATTCTTCTAAAGGATGGATCCCTTTAAAAACATTCAGAACATTTTTGTTTTATCTTTCATGAAACATATATTTTTTTTCTATATCCAAACCATTTTTGATTACTACTTAATAAAGATGTTCCAATTAATGATTTAAAGATTTAAGATTTGAAGATTGTTATTAATCAAATACTTCAACATTATAGTCTTTCCTACTGTGTCTTAACGCATTTATTTCGTTTGCGCAACTGGCGAGCAAAAATTCCATATTATCTTCAATCCCCTCGGTTGTAGCTGAAGTAAATGAAGCTGTCCCTCTGTCTGTTCAACACTTGTTTATTTTCTTTTATTGTCATTTTGATTATTTACATTTGACCTGTCAACCGTTCGATCAAGTGAAAAACATGCGTTGCGCTTGAAAAAACAAGTTACGCATTTGGCCAAGTGAAAAGCTCGAGAAAAACAGCATGAAGCCATTTCTATGCCAAAATACACAACAGCCGTAGTAAAATCAGCAACAATCCCACAGATACATTTGTATCTACAGATATTTTGATGGAGCCCAAAATACATATGTTTATGCGCATAAATTGGTAATACATTAATTATTGTCATGACAACTGACAGACGGCCAATTAAAGCGCATTCGTTGAAATGTAAATTTATATTTTTATATATGCGCACATTTCGATTTTTGTTTTTTTTTTTTCGATACATAAGTGTTATTTAGAGCTTCATCTAAGGCACTTGTAATTGCCATTGAACATCCAGATTTATGTATATACGCTATAAATTGCGTTGCTTATTGACTTTTCAAGTGGGTTTTCATTTTGTGTAAAAACATTATGTGTTGTTGCCTTGGTTAACTACTTGTGCGGGCGGTCTTAACGAATTTTTATAAAGTAGCTGAGATTAGACAAATCACTTTTTTATTTGTAATGTGAGTTGTTTTATTGCTTTTGGTAAGTTTATGTGCAAGTTGTTAAATTGTTCAATTATTTGTTAGAACCAGTTGTGAATTAAAATTGATTTATTGGTTGTTGAAATTTCCAACCATTTCAAATGTCTTTCATTAGGCTTAAATTGTTATTTTTCTGTAATATCTATAATAATCTAATATAATTTTAGATATTTAAAACTTGACGAAATTGTAATTTCAGATTTCTATAACTGTTCTTACCAAATTTACCAAATTTCTATGTCTCTTGAAAAGATTCCAATTTTTCAACAGTATCAAAATCAGTACCAAGAAATTTTTCGCACCTTTACTAAATTAAGTTCAGGCTTTAAGCGTGCCAGTTAATCAAATTTTATTCATATATTATTTTATATATATGCTATTATTAATTGTGCTCTTCTCATCTTGCACACATTAAACCAAATGAAATGTAATGTCGCTAGTTTTTTTCTGTCCTGCAATGTTTCTTAGTATCTCTCGATTTTTTGTTTGTTATTTTTATCTATTTTTTGTTGTTGTATTTTTTCAATTAGACTATGGTCACATTAGAAAATGTGACCGTTTTATATTGCCTAATTCCAGGCGCCTAATGAGCCAAAAAGCCACATTAACCAACTCGCATTAGTTTGCCTCAAAGCAACCGGACTAGGCGCAATTAATTTGCCTGTCGCTTGAGAACCTACGCTCCGAAAATGAGAAGTCGCCCTGCTCCTCCCCCCTGGCAACCTGTCCGCAAGTTTTTCATTTTTTCTTTTTCCTTGGCTTTACAGCAATAAAAAAAAACAAAGTTACTTGGCGTCATTGCTGTTTGTTTTATGGTACATTAAAGTTGGCAAAATGGCAAATTTTAATGCCATTTTATGCAAATATATAGCCCATATGCATTATACGTATATGTGTGTGTATATTTATCCACATGACTGTTTTGCTCTAGGCGCACATTCCAAAGTGTTTGCTTCGTCTCAGCTCTTCACATGCATTGACAAGCGACTGATTTTAATGGGCCTGCCTTCAAATTGTACCATAAACATACATTCTATACACATATATAGTGTGTATAGTATCCATAGCTTGTTTGTCTATGATTATCATAAACACATGTGTGTGTTTCTGGCTAATGTGCGGGCATGTTCAACGGAGCGATCTCTTTGGCAGTTATTGTTGTTTTCGCATTTCTGTGCCCAAAAAAGTGCTTGCTATAAAATTATTGCAACTGTTTTGGCCAGCATGTGTCACTCTACATGCTTGAGAAAGTCTTGCAGGTGCATGAAAAACGTGTTGTAGTTAATTGTATATTTGCTATAAAATTTATAGCAAGCTCATTGACAGTTTTAGCAATTAATTGACTTTTAAAATTTAAGCCAAAATAAAAGTGGTTAACATTTGATAAACGTATGCATAGCTACGGTTGCTATAAAATGTATAGCATCTTTATTAAACACTGTAAAAACTATAGCGTGTCTATAAAATTAATCAGTTTGCATTTAAAGCTTGCTATACAAATTACGGTAACCTTAAATGTGTATTATTAGATTTATTTAATTTGTTAGACTGCCTGAACTGTTTGCTATAAAATTTATAGCAATATGATTTAATAGAATTGGCACCCATTGAGATTTTTATAACTGTGCTATAAATTTAATAGCAAATAAAAAATCTTTACGCTATTAAAAATGCATCTAGCTTTAATTACATTATAACTGGCAAATGCAAGACAACTGCGTCTACTTAAATATTTATAGCACACCTTAAACTATTGGAAAACCTTGAAAACCGTTTACAAAAAACAACATTTCCTAGTTGGCGCCAACAAACAATTGACCCGCATTGTTAGTCGAAAAAACAATCAGACACCTGTTCTGGGTCACCTGGGTTCAATGCCAATCAATAAGTCAATTTCTAGATGCTCTGTCGCGCAGCTTCAGCATTGATTGACTGACTGACTGATTGACGGACTGACTGGGTCATGAGTCATGCATCGGGTTCAACCAGATTTCGAGCCCACCCTTAAAATACAAAAAAAAATAAAAAGAGATAAATTTGAACAATTGCACAGCGCATCAAACAGGTTCCCTTTTATTTTATATTTTATTGTGCATCTTATCTTGTCAATTGCTTGTCTGCGTTTCCTGTGGCTACCTGTGTGTGTGTGCGTATGTGTGTGTGCGTATGTGTGTGTGTGTATTGTGTGTTCTCTTTTTGTTCTCTCTGTCTGGACAACACATTGTGCAGCAAAACGCGTCGGCAGCTCTTTTATCGGGCGCTGGAAAAACCAGAGCAACTTCTGGCTGCAACTCAGTCTTTGTGTGTGCCTGCGTGTGTGTGTGTGTGTGCGGCATTAATTAGCAATGTCTTGCCATAAAAGCATGGCTCGAAACAAGTTTCATTGCAACGCTTTCACATTGCTCAATCCACATAAATTGCAAAAAAGAAGAAGCTGAAGAAAAAAACGTAGAAAGAAAAATAAAAACTGAAACTGGCTGTCAACACTTTCACAGACAATTACAACGGACTTTCCACAGTTTTCCAACACAGATGCTGCTCAAATTATCACTCGCATTCCACAAGAAAATGTACTAAAAATATGTGGTGTTATTATTGTGAATATGATATGAAAATTGAGACTTTAAATTACATTTTTTAAACTGTCTGTTAAATAATTTTAAATATTGTTTAAAAATTACCCCTTTGCGGTTTTAGAAATTCTTTACTCAGTCCCAACATATTTAACTATAAATATATGCAAACTCTTCAATTAATTTTCAATTTACAGTACAAACTTTTTATCCTTATTTATTGGGTATCTAAACTTCACCCTTCCTTCTACTAAAAGCTAATGACCTCAACTAAACTCAAATTAAAAACCGGAATTTTTTTTAATGACTCATAAAAGTTCATAATTTTTTCAATGAATTAATTATAATTTTTGTTTAGCAAACTGACAACTTTTTTTTTTAGGCATAGCTGTTCCAAGGTTATGCACTGTTTTATCTGCTATTAACCAAAGTTCAGATAACAGATAAATTTGTGCTCATTTTAATAAATGAGATGCGAACTAATAATTGAACATGACAATACAATGTAGATGTTAAATCGTTTTGTAAATAACGTAGTTTAAATAAAACTAAGATAAATAAGATATAGGCTAGATACAAGTTAAAGAAACGATCAGGTTTTATTGAATGATTGAGTCAAGCCCAAAATAAACAATCTCTTAAGAGTGGTTAAAAGTTACAAAAATTTGTTTATTTGTAGACAAACAGTAATAAAAGCAATATTAACAGTTAGATTCCTTTTTACTCTTAATAAACTTGTCCAAAACGACTCTCTGTTAGAACTTTCCAAAAGGTCAGCTTAAATCAGGCAAGTCCGCAATTTTATGCAAATCAGATTGATAATAAATGCAAATCGATAATGAATTTAATTTTTGTATGCAAGAAAAAAGAGCTGAAAAAGAAACGCGACGAAACCGGAAAAGGAAATGATTCAAGCGCATTTTGAACGTTTGGCTTTTGGCTCGTTTTTATGCCGTTTCAATATTTTTTGTTTAGTTTTTCATACATATATATTTATTTATTGTTAGTTTTGTTGTAGCTGTCGTTGCTTCAAGGTTGCTGCCATTTTTTTGTTCTTTCTTGTTTTTTGACAGTATTTGTATTTTAAAGATACCGCTACTTTATATGCCCTGTTGATGTTTCTATTTTATTTTATTGCCATCGCATAATTTGTGTCAGTGCAAAGAACTTGAATAAATGTTCGCTCTGTCTTTCAATAATTTTGTATTTGATTTTGTTGCTTTTCTGGTTTTTTTTTCATTAATTTTTCTTGTGTTAATCCAAACGCGTGCCCTGTCACAACATTTTTGGCAATTAAGTGTTCTTTTCTTGGCTCCTCCATTTAATGAAAAATGCTGAAAATTGCGCACATAGCTGAGCCATAAATCTATTTTTTAAAAGTGTTTTTCTTTTTTCCTTCTATGCTTCATTTTTATTGTTACTTGGCCTGGATACATCAGTTGACCATTAAAAAGTTTTTTTTTGCTCTGTCATAAGGGGCTTTGTAACTTTTTTCATTAAGTAGGAAAAAACTTATAAAAAAAATGAAAAGAAGGAAAGTTAGCTTATAAATAGAGCGAATAGAGAAGAAAATTTATAGATTATAAATATATAATGGATTTCAGATACATTTGGATGTGGATCTAAACTTTGAACACATTAAAATTCGATGTTTTAATTAATTGTTTCGAGCATGCATTTTAATTCATAGTATAATACCCTGTTTTTACTATTATGTCATTAATTATATTCCGAAATATTTTTTTTCCAGGTTTTATTTATTTTTAGTACATTTAAGGTATCTAAAAGTTATTCCAAGCTCTTTAAGGGCATTTTAACTTCGTTGTACTTTCATAATTTTTTTGCTGCCTTGTTTTCATTGTTAATTGGTTTGGGCTCAAAAATTCTTAATGAGAAAAAGGAACAAGAGAAAGGAATTACATGTAAATGGTTTTATGATTTGATGACCGTATTCCGATTTCTCAATATCATAAACATAAGCTGCCTGGCAGAAAGGACAGCTGTCCCGTAAAGTGTGATAGTAAAAAACAACAGTGAAATGCGTCATAAAAAGCACCACACTGTCAAAGCTGTTGTTAAACATTTGACAATTGGTTAAAGGGCAGTTCAAATCATAATTTCAACCTGTTGCTGCGTCTATGCAAACTACCTGTTTCGATTCATATTGGAGTGTTTTGGATATGTGTCAATTGAATGGCACCATTTTTCATGTTTAACCAAATCAGCAAACTTCGAAAATAAATAAAACACTAAAAAGCTGAAGAAAGAAATACGAAAAAAATTCGCGGAAAAGTAAAGCGCAACCAGCTTTTGGGTTTTGGCTTTGGGTTTATTTATTTATTTAGTTTTTTTTATGTTTTTTTTTTGGTTTTGGTTTTTTATGTGTTTTTAACCAGAGACGCACACGGTAAGAAAAAAACCGTTAAGTCTGTCTGTACCCCTGGCTGGGCAAGATATATATATATATGCATATATGAGTATATATTGAACTATATATACATATATAATGTGCTCCCATGCGGTTTCTTTTGGGCACGTGTGTTTGCACAGACTTTCAGAGAGCGACCGCAAGAAGCTGAGAAACTGCAAACAAAAACAAAAGTTCGCTTACGAAAAAAAAAACACAAAAAAAGCACAAGAAACGAGGTCAATTCTGTTGATGTCGTTTCGGTTGGATTCTGATGAATTTCGAGTGGCTTTTTGAAGAACTTTCTGTTGCCGGCATTTTTCGCATTCGATCAAACTTCATAAAACACTAAATAATATGAGGGTCTAGAGTTGTTTAGCTGTCAACATTTCAGACACATTTCGTGTGTGTTTACCAAAACAGCTGGTGCACAATTTTATTTTGCTGAAAACCACAAAGAAGCACTTTTGATAAACTAGAAAAATACTACAAGTTTTTCAGAACTTTTTTAGAGGAAAATATTTAAGAAAATAGTCAAGCAATCAATAGAAAGCATTTTATATGTAAGAAAGTATTATTAAAAAGTGGTAGAAACTCAAAAATGTAATAAGATAACAATACAATTTCAAAATTCCTAAATCTAAAACTCAACAAGAACATTTTTCTTGTAATTATTAACTATTAATGAAGCTAGCCATATTTCAAATAATATGTGTATAACATTCTTATGTATATTTTATACATTTAAAAGAATTAGAATTTATTTGATTTCTTAGAGCAGGCTTAGAAGTAGGATTCATTAAACTAACTACCCAAAAAACTAGAACTAAATTAAAAACAAAACTAAATAATTTAAGAAAAAAGGATATTTTGTATAACTTTCTGTAGATAGAAATTATATAGAAAAACTTAAGCTCCACTGACAAAACTTTCTTAGTCTAGTATACCCCAGTCAAATATATGTCATTTAAATAATATGCTACATGTGTTTTGTTTTTGTTTTTGGGTTTTACTTGTGGTTTGGCTTGTACACACACACACACACAGAAACCCAGCCGGAAGTCAATCTCAATGACAGTCATTAGTGCATAGCATAAAAGCCTTTTTCTTTATTTTTATTTTTTTTTTGGTTTGTTTTTTTCGATGCGTTCTGCACGGAGAAACATTAGCTCCAACTTGAGCCTGGGGTTGAGCTGGGGAGTTATTTTCTATTGAAATGGACTCCTGGTTTTTGGGTGGCCCATCGCACATTATTATTAGATTACTTTGGCCTGAGGCGTATTCCCTGTGACACATGGCGCAGTTGTTTTTGTTTATGGGAATATGCCACATGTGTACAGCGCACACACACACACACACACACATGCACAACAACTGTTTTCGACGCCCTCGCAAATACCCTGTCAAGATGTAAGCAAATGGAAATCACGCGGCGTTTGCGCTACGTGCATAAAAATAACAGCAGGAAATTAAAAGGATCCATGTGTCTGCATATGTTTTAGAGAGGCAGAGAGCGATTGTGTGTGTGTCTAGGCATATTGTAGGCATATTAAGGCTCCTTGCTTAGTTGAATATCTCGGCCAGCAAGCGGATATTTAATTGTATTCGTGTCTGCTGCTCTCTCGCTCTTTCACTCCCTACCTTGCTTTCTCTCTCTCTCTCTTACAGCTATTTGTCAACCCTTCGAGACGTGTCCACTCCTCAATTGTTGTTGTTGTTCTCGTACATTTAATAAAGTTTATTGCATTTGGTTGTTCCTGTTGTGGAAACCTCTCAGACCAAATGGCAAATGACAATCGCGTGCCAGCAATTGACATACTTGTGAATACTGTTTGAATACAGTGTGAATACTTGTGCACTTGAATCAATTATTTAATGGAATACATGAAGTACAAGTGTTTGTTACAGGGTTCAAGTATTTGTATAACGGTTAAAATGGTATTAAGGTGCCTGAAAATGTACTATTAATAAAGTGAACCATTTAAATAATATAAATTGAACAGCAATTAGTTGAGGTAATTGAATTATATTTGAAAAAATTCAACAAATTTTGATATTGATATGGAACAAATCTTAGTTCAAAATAATGAACTTCATAAACAATATTTGCCTAATAAAACATTTCTATACGATTCTCAGCATTTTATATAATGCAATTTTTATGACTAAACATTTTAAACTCTTGAATTATATACAAAATAAAATTTTTGTATTTTTGCTTGATTTTAATATTCTAAATAAAAAATTCCATGTGTCCTTTATTTTTATGTATTATATGCTATTAGTTTTAATATTAAAAATTGTTTATTTTTAAATTTCAAAAGTTAGAAAACTAAAAAATTTAGAAGTATCTACGTTTTTGAAGATAAATCCTATAAATACATTGAATAATATTTTTTGCTGTCAACTCTCATCACTCATTTTAAGTATTTAATAAAGAATTGATATCGTTCGTGAAACTATTTTATAAAGACTGCAATTAAATTCAATATTAAATGCATGCATATTCTCGGCTTTCTCGACCTAACCTAACCTTACCTTAGTTAACTATGCAAAAATTATAAATTGTGATTGTATATTGAACAATTACATCATTATTTCCATAAAGTTTTTAATTGTTTAATCAATTTAATTGCAACAGTTGTGGCTTAAACCATATCCCTTGTCTAATTGTTAATCTGTGACAGACACCTCACCAGGGCCTCTCTATGCGATTCTCATTACGCAACCTTAGCTGATCAGTTACAAAGCGAGCGCCTAAACGGCTTTTGTGCTTGGCTAATATAATTTTCATTCTTAAATGAGCTTTAAGCTCAAACGCATTACACGCGTAACAAATTGTTAACTGACAAATAAAAAGGAGAACCAAAAACATAAATAAAGAAACCTAAAAAAAAAAAAACGAATTTCACAATACGGCGCAACAGAAGCGCTGACAAATTACAAAAAAAAAGAACTTTTACATGCTACGGCAATTACGCGGCGAGGGAGAGAGACGGAGATAGAGAGAGAGAAAGAGATAGCAGCACTAGTGAGTTGGCGAGAGAGAAAGGCAAAGACGTCTGCGGCTGCGTGTTTTTAACTTTTTTTTTTATATTTTTGCACTTGCCTTTTGGCTTTGTGCTTCAACTTGAAAATAAAGCTAAAAGTAAAATGCGCAAAAAGCAACAACAACAAAAAAAAACACACACACAAAACACGCAAAGCTATAAAAATGCCTTAAATGTCGTTTATATATCACATATATATATATATATATATATATATATATATATATATATATATATATATATATGATTCTATATATGTATCTGTATCTGTTTGTAAACTGGATGCGTCTTCTGCTGCTGGCAAGATTTTTGTAGACAACAAAGCAACAATAACAACAAAAAGCCAACAGAACAACCTGTTTTGCTGTTGTCGTATTGAACGAGATACGTCGTCGGCGACAGGTTTTTTACTTACTTACTTTTCTTAATGCGGGCCAAAATCTCAGCAATGTGACGGCCAAAACAGCCCAACGCCCGGTCTGGCCTGGCCAGCCTCTTCCCCCTGCCCCTCTCAATCTCTCTCGCTCTTTCTCTTGGCTGCCCTTCTCTGCGACTCTCTCATTTTCTACATTATTTTGAAAGCTTAGTTTTGCTTTGTTGTTGTTAGCCGCTTTTTTTTTGTGATTTTGTTGATTTTGTTCTAAGCTGCTGCGCAAGCGAGATGGCAATAGCTTTAGCTGCTCGCTCTCTTCGTGGTGCACTCCTCTCTCCCACACGCTGAGCTGCTAAACCGGTTTTTTGGCGCTTTGAAAACAACATTTTTTGCTCTTTTTTTTATAATAGGTATTATAATTTTCTCACAAATTCTGATTCGCTTTATAGGAGATATATACAAATCTATATATAAAATTGTATATTATTGATCTGATTAAAAGAGTTCACTCGATTTATGTCAAGTACTTTAAGGTTCTCTTAATAAAACATTCTTAGATTCTTATTTTTGCTACACATAAATATTCTATTGAATAAGATTCATCAATTTAAATTGCTATATTATATAGAAACTATCTTCGTAAAATGTAGTTTTATTAAAATAAAATATTTTTTTATCTTCTCAGATTTTGTTTCATCAAATTCGAAAAAATGCGTTATGTTCAAATGAACTTTCTGGTTATATTGTAATATTTTATATTAAAAGAAGCAATATGGCTTCAATTCGAACAGAAAATATCAAAATTTGTGATTAAATAAAATAAAAAAATATTTTTATAGAAATTTAATTTAACCAATTATTGAGAAACTTGTAAAGCTCATATTAACGATCATTAGAAAATTAATTATCTGTGTGAAAATTGATTATTTGAAAAATAAAATAATATTTTTAAGGGTATTCAGTTGTCGACAGTTCCGATGTTTTTTCACTCGACAATTTTTGCTTATTAACAAATTTGTTGTTGTTTCTGTTTTTGTTGCTGACGCTCTTGCCGGTATTTTTTTTGTGTGCAGCAATTCGTTCGGCTTGAGAAATGTATTTTCAACTCGACTCTTAAGTTCAACTGTCAAATGATGAATCAGATGAATCACCTGTTGTTGGATTTAAGTGTCGCATAAAAATGATTCAACTGCATTAGTTTATCACGAGAGTGTCAACTGTAGACCATAGACCATGACCGTAATATCTTTAATTTGTTGACCATAAACATTGCGTTTAACTCTCTAGTTAGACGCTCTAACTAAAACTTTCACTAATTAAATGTAATTAATTAGGCGCATTTCAATTTGTGCACACTGTAATTATGAGTGTGTGTGTTTTGAAATCTCATTAAGGCAAAACTGTGACAATACTCAAGTGGATAGTTGATTGGATCATAGATATATATAAACATATTATATATGAGCATGTGGTAGTTAATTGTTTTGGTTAATATCAATTTACTTGTTCTAAGAATCACAGAGAGAGTGAAAGACAGAGAAAGAATAAAATATGAATGCCAACTAATGTTATAAATTACATATTAATTTTGATGTTCATGTCGATGTGAAGATTAATGTAAAATTTATCATTTATTTTAATGTTTACATTAATAATCTTGCAAATGTTACTGGTAATGTGAGAGGGAAACGTTAATGTTGACCTTAATGTTAACGTAATAACATACTATATGTTAAATAAAACAATAATAACAATAAAATCAATAAATTATAATATGGTTATAAATTAATACTAAAGCTACTATTTGAATTTTAGTTTTCGTTGAATATAATACTTATACTTGAGAATTGCAAAGAATTGCGCGTTTTATCACAAAAATATTTATTGATAGTGGCTTTTAAATATTTTTATAAAAGCTCTTTTTTTGTAATATTAACAATCTAAAATATTTCTTGAATTCATATTAGCTCTAACAAACTTTTATGAAAATTCCTCTTGTGGAATCTCTCACCTTTTCCACGGTCGCAACTTCCCAATAACCAATGTTATCCAAAAAATGTTGTGAAGGCTTCGCGACACATTTCTCGTTTTCGTTGTTGTTGTTAAGGTTTTCACGTTTTGTTGTCGTATTTTGTTTGAGTTAGGAACCTGAGTAGACGATTGTGTAAACAAATGATTGTAAAAATATTTAGATAACTGCGACAAGTGTAAAAATTCAATGCATAGATACATAAATTCTTATGTATATAAACTTGACTTGATTTCCAAGAACAATTTTGTTTTTCCTATTTTTTTATGTGTGTCTATTGTAAACAGGGAAATATAATTGATTAGTTCAATGATGCGTTATAGTGTCTGAAGTTGATTTGAATGATGGATTAATATTATTATGTTAACCATCAATTAAGACCTGACACTTGGTTAAGATCTATAAGCATTTTACATTTCTCTAGATTAAACCGAAGAACTTTAACGTGAATGTGTCGCTTGACATTTCCTAGAGAAACCCGACCAAGAGCTATGGCAAAAATTAATTTTTCTGACTTTGATTAATTAAAATTTGCAACTGAAATTATGGTCCCAGCATATGACAATAAATTTGGTAGTTCTTATCAAAAACTTGCAATCTTCTTCAGAGAACTGGTTCAGTTCTTTATTTTATGCGAAAGATGCCGGCTAAAGATTGTTGAAACTACAACTGAAAATACACAAGATAAATATAAATACGTAGGACAAACGTATTTAAATTTCTTTCGAGTTAAATTAATTACGTGTTTTTTTCGCTATGTGGTTACTTAATTTTTTCCGTAGTTTGCGGTTCAAGGTAAGGCGAAAATTTGCAATTAAATGAAAATGAAAATTTCATGAGCTTCACGGAGAAGTACATTGAACTTTTGCAATTTGAAAATTGAACACAAAATGTGTGTTGAGTGCTTTAAATATAATAAAAATAAAAAACAAAAGAAATTAATTATATTTAAAAAATCAGTTTGAAACGAGTTTGCCAGCAAAAATAAAAAATAAACAAGTACAGGGTATTCTAAAGGGTAACAATATTTTAATTTTTACAGCATTTAATTGTTGAAGACGCCAGCGGAGGGCCATAAAAATGTATTTCGTACGCAAGCAAGTGCGTAAAAAATACTAGAAAAATTCATAAATGCAAATAATACAACTTACAAGAAAAAGTTAAAAAAATTTGTGCAAAAATTGAAATTTGCAACTCGAAGCAAGAGTTCAAATTTCCATTGGACAAGTAAAAGTTGTCCGTCGAATATTTTAAAAAGGGATCAGTTATTGTTATAAAAAGGCAGCACAACGGCGACCATCGGCTGTCAAATGATGAAACGACGCTGGTCGAACAATGGCGGCTTCCTGCGCATCCAGGAGGAATCCTCCTCGGAGGTGACCTCCTCGAGCAACGGCCTGGTGCTGTCATCCGGCATCAATATGTCGCCCACATCGTTGGATTCGCGCGACTACGGCGATTGGCTGTGCAGCGGCAACGATGCCGGCGTTTATGGCAACACCAATGGCAACACTCTCGGCCATGGCAATGGCCAGCAGCAGCAGAGCGTCATCACGCTGGCCATGCATGGCTGTTCCAGCACGCTGCCCGCCCAGACGACCATAATACCCATCAACAACAACAACAATAATAATAATAACAATAACAATAACAGCAATGATTATGTGCCGGGTGCCACAAATCTGGGCTCGCTGACAAATGGCCACATGGGCAGCCTGGTGAACGGCATGCAACAGCTGCAGAATGGTCACAGTTTGATCAATTCCACAACCCCAACGCCCACGCCCACAACGCCCCTGCATATGCAGCAGAATGGCCTAAACGGTGGTGCAACAACAACAACAACAATCGGTGGCATGTCCATCGGCATGGGCCTCAATGCACATCATCATCACAGCAATGGCAATGGGAACGGACTCGCGCCAGGAGTCGGCATCGGTGTCGGTGTTGCCGGCATGGGCGGACCCATTGGCATGGGTGGCATGCAACACACGCCGCGCAGTGACTCAGCGAATTCCATTTCATCAGGTTAGTGGGCTAAACATACTCACCCATATCTCTAGTTTTAAGATTTTTGGGGGGGGCCTGCCCTAAAATAAAGTGCAGCAAAAATTCCTGGGTTGGTTGAGATTTCGTTAGGGAGCTAAACTATTTCAATTTAAATAGATAATATGTATTGATTATTATTTTTGACTATATATAGTTTCTATATTCATATAATATGCTAAGATATTTTAACCACGCCTACTAATTTTGTCAAATATTTGCATGTTTGTTTCCTTAAAAAACCAAGAAAAAGTAATTTAGTACCTAAAAACTATGTTTATCAAAAGAATTTACTTTAAAAACAAATATTTTATATTTTCAGTGTTGAAAAGCTGTCAAAAATTATTTAAACCAATTCTTTTTTTCCCGTTTAACACGATCTAAATTCAATCAATTTAAAATTAACTAATTTTCCAGAATTAATATTATGTAATTTGTTTTTACATATAATATCAGGTTATTAAAAATGTTGGAAAAACCAAACAATTATTTAATCGTAAAGCAATATTAACTGAAAATAAGGTTTTAAAATAGTATAGTTCATTGTATTTTTTCAATTAGATATGAATAATATTCAAGCTTTTTTAACTGCGGGAAAAACCGATAAATTATTAAATTGAGAAGCAATTAATAACAACAGAAATTGATAGAATTATATTTGTGTATATTTTAGTGTTGAAAAGCCGCCTCTTAAATTAGTGTTCAACCAGATTTGAGTTGAGAGATGAGAATAAATTTTTAAAACTCAATTTTTAGCTGCAATTTATTATTTATTTATTAAGCTGCCAATTAACGTTAAAATGCATTCCCCTCCATCTGGCGTTGTTGCACACTGCACTAATTAAATTTTATTGCATATATATTTTTATGATGCGCCTTTTTTACGAGTTGCGTTCTTTCGTTCTTTTGTTCTTATATTCACATACATACGTATATATGTATATATATATAAATTTATTTGTATGCATACACAAATGCAAAGTCCAACCGACTGGCGCCCGAGCAGGGACCGAGGGTTGGAAAACAACGGCACTTAAAGAGTTCCAGGCAACTGGCCTGTGTGGGGGAGAGAGATGCATTTATTGCTGTTGTTCTGTTTGTGCGTTGCTTGGCACTTTATCAGACTGCGTCATGGAAGGCTGCATTTAACACACACACACACAAGCACACGCACACACACACACCGGGCAATGTGCAGCCATAAGGGCGTTTGCTGTAATTTGAACCTACCTCAAGCTGTTCTATATTTAGAGCTGCCTTCTGGTAAAAACTGCATCGCAGGAGTTTCGATCAAATGTATGTATTTTTATGTGTTGAGTGAAAACTCGATTTAACACATGACGTCAGCGTGGGTTCAGCTTCCTTGAGTGACCTTCGTGCCGGAGCACGATGACCTCGTCCTGCATTGGAAATCGGGTCAAAGCAATGTGCAGGCCAATTTGCATGCGCTGCATTGTGACCCAATTGTCTGAGGTCAGGGACAGCTGGGCTGCTGTTGCTGTTGCTGCTGCAGCTGCTGTAACTATAACTGTTGCTCCTGCCACAAATCGATGCATCCGCGTCGCGACTCTGACATAGTTTTCCCTATGAGCCGTGTCCCTGTTCCGGTCAGTGAAAATCCAGCGACATTGTCAGGGTCAGGTCAAGTTAAATATGTTATGTATGCTTTTTTTTTTAATTTAAACTTGGCTGTAATGATACATTACAATTAAAATTAACTTTTTTTTTTAATTATGTATATATTTATTGTTTTGCAAGGTATCGATGCCTTATGAACAATATGTATCATTAGTTTAAAAAATATCAGCGGGTTTTTAGTTAAAATGAACTTGAATTTAATTTTTAAAATAAAGAAGGTTATATTTATATGAATTAATATTAGTAGAATACATAAAGATTTATATGAATTAATATTAGTAGAATACATAAAGATTTCTATAAAAAATATCTTTTTTACCACAAACGAAAAGAATAAAAAGAAATGGCAAAAAATAGCTTAAAAAGCTCTTAATATTAAAGTATTCAAATAAAACTTAATTTTAAAAAATGTATTTGTATAATTATCATATTGGGATCTCAGTGCGATCTTTAACTCAATCAAAAACTCAAAAACTAAAAATTCAAAGCTCACAAATTTATGAAAACTCATTTTGACCACGCTCTCTTTCTCTCTAGAGAGCAGCTCAGCCAGCTGGATGCGCTTTGCTCTTGCTGTTGTTGTTGTTCATTTCAAGTGGCTTTGAACTCAACTCGTAATTTTTAGCAATTTGGGTCACTGGTGCAGGCCCAAAAATGCCGTTGCTCACTAAAAACCGCAAGGACAAAGCTGTCGAATGTGCATATGACTGCACACATTTTACAGTTGCTCCCTCTTGCTCCGCTCCGTTTTGCTCTCGCTCTCTCTCTCTTCGCACAGCTTTACGTGCCATTGCAAGCATTGCAAGCTCAAGTACATGACCTTACCCCTGCAGACATGCTAAGCAATACGATGCCGACGGCGACGTCAGCGCTGCAGCAGCCAGCTACCGGTAACGACATCATCAGCTGCTGCTTTTGCTGCTTCTCCGAAGTGCTGCTTCTGCTTCTGCTCTGCCGCTGCGATGTGTGTGCGTGCGTGCTTTTTGCACAATTGTTTTGCCCGGTTTGAGCTTATTATTTGCATTTCTTTTGTTTAGCTTTCGGGCATGGGTCTTTAGGCATCTGTTGGGGTGGCAGCAAAAATTTTAGGGTTGCTGTTGTTATTCGATGCTTTGCCATGACATAATTTCGTGCCGATCCTAAGCGTCAAGGACAACGAAAACATACAAAAAATAAAAAATGTACACAAAAAAATAAATAAAATAAACGTTTTATAAATGGCAACGGCAAATAAAAGCGATAAAAACAGAACGATAACAGCGACAATCGCAGTCGCAGTCAACATTGTCAGTTGACGACATTTAGTCTTGCACTCACACACAACTGCAGCTCATGTGTGTGTGTATTCGCATGACGAAAAAAAATGAGGTCAATGATTTTGTACGCCGCCATCGGCAGTTATCGACGTCGCGATCAAGCGAATGAGCAACCGAAGCGCACTTCGTGTGCAAGCGCCAAGAAACGAGCCGCAGCAGCAACGCTTTACTAATGAGCGTAAAATCAACCACTGCGCTCTCGCACTCTCCAACTCTCCCACGGCCGCCCGCAAATGGAAATGGACTCGTGCGCGCGCTCATTTGATTAACAGCAGCGCTGTTGTTGGTGTTTTTTTATTACATGTGCACGAAATTTTATTCATGCTACTCGCCCAACTACATTGTGTCTACTTTGTGTAAACGAGCTATTTGTTGTTGCTGCTGCAGTTGTTATGCCGTCTCGCTGACGCTTTGACATTGATAAGCTATGCGCTGCCTGCCGGCCAGTGCATGACAGTTATGCCTGACTTTGACTTTTGTGTTTTGTTTTTTTTTTTTGCAAATTTTTGTTTGGCAGCGATTTGTCATAGCAAGAGCAATGTAAACATTTGTAAAACCTTATCTGTTGCTATAAAGTAATATGATCAGGTGCTCAAATTTGAAATATGGCTACATATTAAGCATTTAAATTTGTTTTAATTTTTTTTTCATCTTCAAGAATGACAGATTCATTAGGCGGCTAAAAACTGCACGCGGCGGCCATTTTGAAAGTTACTCACATGTGTGTGACGTCAGCCTGAGAAAGCTCGTAGCCAGCACAGCCCAACAAATACAAGTGCATGAAATGTATGCATACTTGTGTATTCTGTATGTACTTGTGTTGGTGCATTCTTTGAATGTTCTTTTTTTTTTGGCTATTTTCGTACACTTGGCATTAATTTGCAATCAAATGAGAAACGCAAAGAAAGCGTAGCGTCAGCGTTGACAGCGATGCCGCTGCCACTGCTCAAAGCTTTATTTGAAATTTTGTTTTTGCTTTTGGTTGCGTCGACAACGTCAAGTGCATTAGCCGTAGACGCCGACGCTCACGTTGACGTCGACGTCGACGCAACTAGTATTAGTTTTAGATTGCTTATGAACATGTGTGTGTGTGTTTGGGGTTTGAGTGCATTTAGCGAACACGTTTTTATAGGTTAATGACACAACCGGCTGCGACAGCGGCGACTATAATTTTATATACGATTTAATTAAATTTTAAAAACAAAGCGCTAGAAATAAAATAAAAAGTGAAATTGCTGCCAGAGCAGATTTGCTGATAATACAAACACATGCACACATATATTTTTATGTATGTGTGTACATATAAATATAATTTTTTTAGATTCTGCCTTGCGGCGCATATGTTTTGTGCCACTATGCTGCTAAGTATAAATGTGAAATTTTAAATAAAATTCATAAACTATGTCAGTAGTGTGTATGCACAAATGTTGTGCACACGCTTTCATAAATATCAACGTATTTATATACAAAATGCTTGAGTTTTTTTATTAGCCAAAAAACCAAAAAAAAATTGAAAGAAAGAAACAACATATTGAAATAAAAGTGCCAGGAATTTGTGTTCGAAAGCAAAACGAACAACAACGACAAACAAAAAAATGCTAAGAATACACTTTTTCTTATTAGGCAACAACAGTAGCAGCAACAACAATATCAACAACAAAGAGAGAGTGAGAGTGTCGCTCTTTGAGCGCACGCAAGAGCTTTCAGAATGAACGTGCAGACAGATAGAGAGACAGAGACAGCGACAGAGGCCAACCGACTAACACATTATTTAAGCTCAGCTCTGTCCGTCTTCACGTAACTGTCTCGCCGTCCATTAACGGCGCGGCTGCATTCTAGAGAGTGGAAACAACTTTCTAACATGCTGCCCATAAGCGCAGCTCGGCGCAAACAAGTTTTACGCCGCACTCAAACAGCAAACTCTACGCTCACTCTCACACCTACAGTATACTCACTCACTCTCTCACTCACTCATTCTTTACTTTCTTCTTGTTTAGCTTCTATGGCAGTTTTAATGGCGCTGCTGCTCACTTTCTTTCTGGGGCTTCTAGAAATGCGTCGCTGCAACAACAACATCAGTTGTATGTTTTTTTTTGTGTCTCGGGTGAAAGTTGTTGTTGCAGCTAAGCGTGATTTTCCACTTTTTCTTTGGCTTTTGTTTTCAGTTGAAATGCAGCAGGTAAAAATTGTTTTTTCTCTTTCTTTTTTTCTGTATTTTGATTTATGCTGCCGCTGATTGCTGGCAATTTTGATTTTTGCATAAATTTCCCATGCATTCAAATTTTCTGAAATGAAAGAAATTGGACAATTTGAACTTGAAATCAGCTGCCAAGCTGCCAATTTGGCCCAAGCGAAAGGCGCCAAGAAGCTAACAACAAATGGCGTGACTGCATATGTATGTGAAAAACTGAGAGAAAGAGCGAGAGCGTGTGTGACAGAGAAAGGTAGCTATCGATTATGATCGCGATCAACGACTACGATAAGTGCATCAGAGTGAATGCCTGACAGGCTGATTATACATGCGGCATACGGAATTGAGGCGGCATGATCATCAGATCACGTCCCCAATCTATGGATCGATGGTTTAAATCAGCAAAAACGAAAAAAACCAAAACAAAAATGATAAATTGGTGTCAAAGTTGCACAAATGTCACAAAATAAATATATTGAAATGAAAATTATTTTAAAGTAGAAACTTTATTATTAATTAATAAATAGCATTATTGCAATAAATAAAAATATTAAATGATTTCGATGGATCAATTTGGGTTAATTTTTAAAAAAATATACATGATTTTTTTTTACCAAATGTTGTATTTGTATTATCAATCTAGAGTACAAATCATGATGTTCTAAATTAAAAATCGATTAAATTGCAAATAAATACGCATTTTAATAAACGCACAATATAACTTTCCTTTAATAGTTTTTTTTCTTAAGCTGGTCAAGTTCAAATAAACACTTGAATAGGCAGATATTAAATGATATACCTATCAAATATTAATTATTAAGTTCTAAACAGAAATTTAAAAAAATATTTTGCTAACCGCTTCATTAGTGGGCTTAAAAAAATACTTCTAATCGCTGCATAGTTTCACTTTTAATTTCGCCTTGACATTAATAGACGCGCATAAGTTATATACACATATTTTATAGTATACTCAAATTGACCACATTTAAATGTTCAAAATAAATATGCAAAAATATCAATAATTATATTTTTTTCGCAAAATTTCTATCTTTATTTGTTTTTTTGCACGTCATCGTTGGCAATGAGATATTTGATGGCAATAATTTCGAGCCAACAATATATATATATTTCATTGCCAAAAACAAAACCCAAACTAAAACCTGCTAAATTACACTATGGTATTAAAGTCAGCAGGTTAAGCCCTATTTTGGTGGATTTTATATTATAAAAACGTACATATATCTATTTAATTTTTTGTTGCTCTCCGATGAGCTCATTAAAATCATATTCAAAAATAACCTCTGAGACAAATAGAGAATTTGAGGTAGATGGTCGCATATGGAGTTTTATATAGTTGTTAATTAATTACAGCTAAGCGTATCGCGTGTTTCCCCTCCGACAATGAATTGAAACCTTAACCCTAACGAGCAGCTAACACCCCGACTCTTAACCCCTTGTTTTGTGGCTGACACGCAATTTGCCTTCATTCTGCTAGGTGAAAATTGAGTTGACGCCCCATTTGCACTGCCATTAAAAACTTGCTTCGATTTTAGTTATAAACAGACGATTGCATTGCTCGACTTTACGATGCAAATTTTACGAGTTCTATAAAAACAAACGCGTCATAAAAAACACTATAAAAATTCTGCAAAATGCGACAACGTTCAGAATTAATAAGTTTGAATGCACTTTAACGAGAAGCTGCAAAAATTGTTTTCTATAAATGGATTAGCCCAATAAAAAAGAATTATAAACTTGGAAAATGTTTTTATAAGTGCCAGTAACTTGATATATGCACAAAAAACAGTTAATAAAACTTAATTGGAAAAGTAAAAACAATCTGGTTAAAGAATATGAAAGTTAAAAAGGTGTTCATTATTTGTACAAAACGTTATGTTTTTAAAAGGTTTAATGTATTTTCTTAAATAAAAAAAAACTACTTAGGTATAGTAAAATATTTGACATTTAAACTAAAATATATAATGCTACTCAAACCTAAGTATATTTAAGTTTATTTATAAGATTTGCCACATATGCCAACTGTATTAATACCTATTATGTTTAATTCATTCATAAACAACTTGATTAATTTCTAACCTATTTTCTTATCTTACAGGTATGATTCACATTATGCAAATCAAAAACTTAACCAAGTTTAACAAATTTTGAATGTCATCGGGTAAGCTCAATAAGCATTAAATAAAGACAGAAAGAGAGTGAGAGAGAGAGAGGGAGATACAGAGAGTGAACTATACAATTACTTGATAAAGCATGCCAGAAATTAGGTCAATAGCCCATTTCCGATAAATCTATCGATAGGTAATACAGTCGTAACTTCACCTGAACACTCAAAACACTTCTTTGTTGCTCCTGTGGCTCTTTTGTAACTTGCCACAGTCCATTGCTTCTGGCCAATTGGTTGCGTAAACAATTCTGATTGCCGATTAGGGAAAGGGGGGCGGTGAATGGAAAATTTATTTCAATTACACGCACAAATCAAACGCAATCGTCATGGGATGTAATGAAATTCCATTGTGTAGGTACTTGAAGATATATACTTTGGCTCCATCCGACTTATTTCGTCAATTAAGGCGCCGCTCCCTTTCCCTTTCCCGCTTTACTTTTACCCCCTGTTTGTGTTTGCTTTGTCTGTACTCAATTGTATTGTGTTTCTAATTCTTATATGCATTTGCCCAAAAAACCAAAAAGTAAAAGTGAAAAAAAACTGTTTAGCCCAGCAGAAAGCAAAACACATGACCCCAAAAAAATGAAGCAAATGTAGAACCCAAAACCCCCAACTCAACCGAAATCGTCAGTGCTGAAAAGAAGTATAAGAAAAATAAATAAATAAATTGAAGAAAAACCATGCCACACTACGTTTGCAAAGATATTGAATTCGATTGTAAGTGTTGTCTTACATGGCCCGATTTTCTTACTTTCGAGTGCTTTTCATTTTGTCTGGAATCAATTGGACTCTAAATTTTAGGTGTTGTGTTTTGTGTACAAATCTAATTGGTAGCTAGAAAATAGGAGTAGGCAGCTATTATAAACAATTTAAACTATTTGACAGAGATAACATCGTACATATATTTTTCTTAATTTTTTAAAATTTAAAATACGTTTTAGAATTATTTACTTTTAATTATTTTTGTTAATTTCAAGCTAAAACAGATTGTTTATTATACAAAATTTTTAGCATAGAGTTTTAGTGAATATATGTATCCTCATGGCAACTGATGTAGAATATATGCATACATATATTTGCATATATTAAAAATACATAAAAAAAACGGTCATAACAAAAAGTACACTTCACTGAGTCGCCCAAGCATTTATTTATTTTATCGGTACCAAAAATGCAAACTAAACATTGACCCAAATATGTCAATTAACCCAAATGAAGCAACAAAAGTATAACAACAACAACAATGAGCTGGAAAAAAAAGAACAAAAATAGCTCAACGATCAAAATTGTGCACTCGTCACATGAAAACTGACCAAAAAGACAGCAAATCAGCCCCAAATCCCCCAATCCAAAAAAAAAAGAAATCAACTATACAACTACCTTTGGCAGGCGGCTTATCAGCCGGTAGCGGCTTTTATGATTGTGGAACAAGGCGGGGCGGGTTTGATTGCTTATCGCGGCGGTCGCATCTCGTGGCAGGTCAGAAAGTAGCAAACGCACGACAAAAAAATAAATAGAAAAGAATAGAACAGAAAATTCTAATCAGCACAATTGTGTGCGTAAATGCGTGTACTTTAATGTATGTGTGTGTGTGTGTGTGTGTGTGTGTGTGTGTGTGTGTGTGTGTGTGTGGGTGTATAGTTCTGTGTAGAGTATCTCAGAAAGTAGGGCAACACACACAAATAATAACCCAAATTTCGAACGCACGCATTTCCGACTCGTGCTCACTCAAAATTTACTGTGCCTCACTGTCAAAGAGCAAGAGAGATAACAATAGAAATTTAGAAAAAGAGAGAGAGAGAGAGAGAGAGAGAGAGAAAGGGAGCTTGATAAAAGCACACCTAGTCGTCGTCGTCGGCACTCGTCATCTTTCACTACTCTTTCGTAATGCTAATGGGGCAGCCACGAGTATTTTGGTTTCCAAAAAAACAAAAACAAAAAACAAAAATGAAAATAAAATAAAAATCATTCAGTGTTTGAGAGTTGGGGTAGCCCCCCACGTAAGTTTTCTTGATTTGATATTTCTCTCTTTTTTTCGTAATCGTTCATAGGTGGCTATGCATATATACCTAGGCGTTATTCTGCTTCCTGTTTCTGCGTAGGCCTACTTATAGGGCGGCCCTCAGCTAAACAAGTGAATGGCATTCCATACAAAATACAACAACAGAAAAACGACCACTTTCACAATTCCCCTCGGCGCCTTCCCTCTTTGTGCCCTGTTATCGTGATAAATAAATATAAACAAAATACAAGTGGAAAGAAATGAAAAATATGAACTTGTTCCATTTGCTTGTTTCTCTACTTGCTGCCGGATTGCACTGTTTGTTGCAAGTTTTCAACGCTTGCTAATTTTAGGTGTCACCCGAATGTGCTAAAAGCCGAACTAAATTAATTAGCTAGTGTAAGCCATTCAACTGACATTGAACTAAAGTAGAATATATTTGAAAAGTTTACTGTAATTTTTCAATATACTGATATTATTTTTAAAAGCTAAAAAAAGAAGAAAAAAAATTGCAAAAATTGTGAAATTTAAAATGTTTGAAAGTTTAAAAGAAAACCTAACACACTATTTCTACACGTTTTATTACTAAAAACAAATACTTTTAAAAGTGGAAATAAATTATTATCTATGTCTATGTTATGTTTTTTTTTTTAACTTCAAAACATTTTAAATTTCACAATTTTTTAAATTTTTAGGTAATAATAACAAATTTTTGTTTTTTTATATTTTTATATATGTGCTAAAACGGATCTAAAGCACTTTTGTGTATGCTAAGCTGTTAGACGGCCAAAATCAAATGCAAGAACTAATACTATTTTTAGTGCAAAGCCAGTTCTGCAAAGCCCAAAACACAGAAATAACATTGAACAATTGAATAATCAAGAAATCATATTGAATAAAGTTACAAAGTTGATCTGCTTGACAGCTCATAATTTTTTAGTACGAGTTCAACTCACAAAAAAACTAAATGACGGCAAGTACGAATATAATTCAATTCATCAGGCATTCCTCAATATGTTAATGAGCGGCTTGACAACCGACTAAATTTGGCAGCGCACATTTCCTAAAACTTGTTTTCATTGTATTTATGCATTTTTTTCATTTATTTTACTCTCTTTTGTTGAAAACCCATTTGGCCTTCACACTTGACCAAAGAGTTCATGAACTGACTGGAAAATACAGCGACTTCACCTTTTTGTGTGCGTTAGCTTTTTTTTTCATTTTTAATGATTTCAACTAACTTTGCTTGGTTCAAGTTCAGGGTCAGTTTGTACTAAACCAAAAATTAGTAGTAGTAAAATTTCAGCGCTTTAGTGCGGAAGCATTTTAAGATACAAGTTCATTCAACTTGCACTATTCACTTGAATTTCGATCTATAAAAAACTCACTTTTAGTGAGTCCAACAGTTGTCTAGTTGGGCGAATAGGACCCCTTACCTGGGGTCTAACTGGACTTGATGCGCATTTTGCGTGTTTTTTTTTTTTAAATGAATGTGAGCGCGAGTATTTGTGTGAGTACTTTTGGTGTTTGCTTATCAAAGCGGCCAAAATAAAAAAAAAAAAAAAAAAAAAGTCAAGTTACGGTAGAGATAACACAGTGCCCCACAATCGGGCGGTTCAAATTGAGGTTAATGCGCGTGTGTGCGTCTGCCAAACACACACACACACACTCACACTCATTAGTACTATTCGCTAAAACACTCGTGTGTCTCTGATAATGCACATTTGTACTATTTATTTTGCTATAACAAAATCTTTTTTTCTGAGTACATAAGCAACAATATAAACAATTCTTGTTTTTTTCTTTTTTACAACACGCAAAGCTTTTGCACTTTTTTTCGTCGCATTGCTGATAAGATAAGATCCTGTTGCTGTATTTAATATATGTATATATAAATAGAGAGGGAGAGACAGAGAGTTTATATTGTAAAGAATTATAGCTGCGTCTTCGGAAATGCCAAATGAAAGTGAAATTTTTTGCATTACCAGAAAAATTTATTTAAAAATATTATCGCAGGTGTTTGCTGGCAAATTTAAAAATATTTGATTTTTACTTCTTTAGTGACATGAGAATGTGCAAAGCTTTGTGTATTTAAATGTATGATGAGTAAAAAGATTTAAAACTGCCAACAATTTATGTGCAACAAATAGAAACGAAAACACACTCAAAAAAAAAAATACTTTAATAACAAATTTAAATTCCAAGATTGAGATTTTTTATTTTTTTATTTTTATTTGTATTTATATATTAAATTTTCACATTTAATAATAATATATTTCTTGTTTGTCTATATTATATTATATTTTATAAAATTCAAACTATCCATCTTGTATTATCCGCATAATTAGGCCAATTATTCGAATAATCTGTTTGCGGCTGTGTTCATTACTTTTGAGTATTAATTTTTATTTGTTCAATTTAAACAATAAATTGGCCAGCCAGGGCTTAACCTTGTAACAATTTTTATTTTTTTGTCTTTGTTGTTTTTATTTTTTTTTTGTTGTGTTTTCTCAACAAACAGCAACGCAAGTGCGTGCTTTTTAACAATTTATTTTATTTTATTTTGCGACTGTTTGTTTAGCTTTATAGTATTTTTTTCTTATTATTTTTTATTTTTGCATTGCGAGAAACCTTCACAAAGCAAATTAAACAAAATATTGTTTAAAAAAAAAGCAACACCCACAACATTGAAAAAAAACAGCTCAAACTTAATGTTGGCTTTGTTTTCTGTTTTTGTTTTGGCGCGTTAAAACACCATAAAGAAATGCGGCACGGCCTTCGTCTCTAGCTTTAAATATGGAAGAAACAAAAAAAAAAAAAAATAACAAATGCCTTGCGGTTAAACATGGCATAGTTTCATTTAATTTTTTGTTTTCTTGTCTTCATACTTTTACTTTGTCTTAGGCCTCCTTTTTCATTATTGTTTTCTTTTTTTTTCCTTATATATATAATTATGATGATTAACTTCAGTTGAGTTGAGCTTCAGCTGCGGCTTCAGTTGACTTCACGCTGAAGTGAAGTGTGGCGCGCAATTAAGAAATCTCAGTAATCGCACCACATGCAACACACACACACACACACATAATTGCCCCGCCCACACACAGTCAGTCAGCTACTTTCTTTTTTAATTGCAAAAAATAAACAAGACGCTTAAAATATAAAATTATCGCAACTTCTGAAGCAGCTCTTGGCAGCTGTGGGTGGTGCGGGCTCAATATAAAGCCCAAGGCTGTTGAGTGTCTTTCGGCGAGTGGGTTTCAATTGACAATATTGCTAGAAAATTGACTATTAATTATTATAAACTTTTTTTTTGATTAGATGAAAAAAGCAAAATGGGAGTATGTGTATAAGAAAAAAATAATTGAAATTGTAATTATGCTTTCAAAAATTTTATTGATAAATCAGATATGTACATATTTCATTAATTTATAATTATAATAATTATAATTATTATTAACTTTTTTATTACACGAAAAAAGCAAATATACTGAAATATATATATTTGAAATAAATAATATAAATTTATTTCGTAATTCAACTTTTAAAAATTTAATTGATAAATCAGATTATATATAGATTTCATTAATTATCTTTAAAATTAGTATTATTAATTATATCTTTGCTTCTCTTAAGAATTTATTTTTTTAGTTTAATATAGAGTGTTAAATTAGTTTTATTTATTTTTTTTTATTTATTTTTGTAATCATTTCTCGTAACTTCTCGTTGCTTCTCTTTTGTGTTTTCATTAATGCCTTTGATCATTCTTCCGCATTTGCTACCATTTGACCTTGTCGCATTGTCTGTCCACTTTTGATTAATGTCTTTTCCTTAATACTAAACCAAATCAAATGGCAAACAATCAAGTGCAGAGTTTAATTAACATTTAAAGCGTACATTTACAATGCGCAAAATTTTGGGCGCGGATATCGCACAAAAATTGCCACGACAAATTATGCGCGAAAAAAAACCCACAATATATTTGCGGCTTCGGTTTTGACCTTTACCTTTACCCGTATTGTGTGTTTGTTGTGTAATATGATATGATATGTGGGTCTACAGTCTATACTGGTTACAAGCAACAATCTCAAGTGTTGATTGAAGCGTGTTAACTTTTTACACACAGTTGCTGTCTTTCTTCCACGCCCGGCTGAAAAAACAAAAAAAAAAAAGTAGCGCATAATGAAGGCAAAGTCATGCTAAGGAAAAAAAATATATATAGCAATGCCAATATACAACACAATCAAATCGTATATATTTATATATAGTACCGGAGTCGATATACCCGTAAAATACGCGAATCACTCGAATCTGTAGTCACATACTCAGTATTCGCAGTCATATATATATAGACATTTAATTCAAGTACGAGTCGCGTATTTTTTCGTCAATGCGAATCGAAATTAATTGTAGGACCGAGCCGTGGCCGTTTGTTGAACAATTTATTCAGCAACAATTGAAATTCACAGTAAATAATAAAAATAGGAAAAAGCACACAAAAACGAAATATTTATAAATGCGTTGTTTTTTTTTGCTGGTGTTTCAAGTACAAAGCGCCAAATGGCATTGCCAAAAAATAAAAAATAAAAAGTGTACACATTGTATATTCAAGAAAAACAATAATAAATAATATTGAATGCGTTATAAATGTCAAAATATTGATTGACCAGTCGCAGAAACGTGCCAAAGCTTCTGGCTGCTTAAAATGGGGCCAAAAAGAATGGGAGCGCGAATAGGAGGGGGAATTCTTTAAGCTTTCAAAGATTGCTTCTGTATGGGGAAAGTAAGTTGGAATATTTGCCGAGCTGTAGAAAAAATGAAAGGAAAAATAATGTGAATATGAAATTTATAAAGTCAAATATTTTGAAAAGCACAGTAAAAAATACGTTTAACAAAATGGTCAAAAGTGATTCAAATATTTTAGAAATAAATACAGCAAAAGTTATAAATCGTACTTTTAAGTTATGAGTAGGTTTTACAAGCCTGAAAAAATAATATAATTTTAAAGTCATATTCTGAAGTTAAATAAATTGTCAAAGTCAAAAAAATAATCTCAATTTAGCACTACACTTAGTGCCAAAAGTAATGCCTCACTCATGATCGCTGGCAACACATAATTAAAAATAAACTTTTTAAATATTACGTATACGCCGCGTCTGACTCGACAATATTTTATAGCTCCAGTTACTAACTATATTGTTGTTATAATATATAATATTCTGTGATTATTGTTGTTTTTACTATTGTTGTAGTTGGTAGCAACTAAAAATCGTTAGAATATTTTGGCCAAAACGTTCATTGACCCGCACGTTCAAGGTTAAATGCTGATGCGTAATAAACTACAACCAACAACTAGCAACAACAATGGTAACTACCACAACAACAACAACAATACGCTGGTTCACACTTTTTTGGCCAGAAACACGTTGCCATAAGAAAGGCACGAAAACAAAATATAAAAAGAATAATAGAAGCCCCTGCCATGTGCGTGCCTCGGACTCGGCATTAGAATTCGAATTGGACTTTGAGAATTTTTACTATTTGAGTTTTACTATAAGACGTGGGGCTCAGCTCGTACACATATATGTATATATACTCTTGTGATTGTTTTTGTTGGGGGAGTTTCTGCTGCGTCAGCGCGCATGTGATTTTTGTTCTTCAGGTTTTGTGCTTGTTTTTTGATTTGCTTTTGATTTTCTTTTCTATTTTTTTTATTTTTTTTGCGCTCCCCCTTATTTTGTAATTTTGAGCGGCATGATTATTATGTTGATTATAATGATCGTTGGCCGAAGCAAATTAAATTTTATGTTTACTTTGTATATGCTCCCCCCTTCTAAACCCCCTCTCGAAGCCCTCTCTTTTTTTGCTAGCTGCCTTTCTACACGCGCTGCTTTTTATTTATTTAAGCCATGTGCTTCAATTTCAGAAACCGCGTTTACAATTTGGCTGCTTTTGTTGTTCCATTGGCCTTTTGTCTAAAACAGCGTATTATTATTATTATTATTATTATTATTATCTACACATGTGTGTGCGTGTGTTTTTGTTATTTTTTTAATTAAAATAACAATGCTCACAATCAGAAGTGATTTATTAAATTTTTCTAACATTTTTTCTGACGCTATTCTTGGCGTTGTTTTTTTAAATTCTCGTTCAGCTCTCTAATTTTTTCGTTTTTTGTTTATTTTTTTGTGGGCGCTAAATCTCTTTTTCCTGTCTTTTAAATAAAGTTTCTGACTTTAGATCTAAAGCACTTTGTTTTGACAACAGTTCGTTGCCTAAGTCTTTTGTTTTGCACTGTGACCTAAGACCCGATTAGAAAATTGTTTGCAATTAATTAGACAAAGGCTTTAAATGAAAATAAATGTGAAAGAAAATGACAAAAATAAAGATTTAAATAAATATATAATAAAACAAAATTTGATCTATTATATGTGAAATAATATTTTTGTTTTTGTAGCTTATAATATTTAAATGAAATATTCCAAAATGTTATAAAATTAAAACTAAAATAATAAAAAGATTAATATTGAAATAAAACTAAAAATAAATAGTCAAAAATACATTAACACCACAATTTTCGGAAACAATACTTTATATAACATACCTATTTATGTGAACACTAAAAAAAGTCTTGTCAGAAGTGGGATTCGAACCCACGCCTACAGAGTAGACTGCGACCTGAACGCAGCGCCTTAGACCACTCGGCCATCCTGACCAATTTCAAGAATTGCGGCAGTTGTAGTTCTTGAAAGCGCTTTGCTATCTATTAGTTGATAGAAAACCTGTGCCTAATATTTTCTATTAAAAAAAAAATTAAATCAAACAATTATTCATACTTTATATATATATTTTTAACCACCCACTCATTACCGGTGAAACTAGGTTAACAATTACTGTGTTGTACCTGTTTATCTATGCATATATATATAACTTTGTATATGTTGTTGAATTTTTTTTTTAGCCTGCATTGCTTGGGCGTTAATTGCTGAAATTTCTACATTTTCGCTAAAATTTTTGCGCTGTCCCAAACAATTTTTTCTCTTTTTTTTTTGTACAATAAATCTGACAGCTGGGCGAGCGGGTCAGCTCAATCTATACTCGGAAATCAGCTGAGCTAGCTCGACTGTGTGGGTTGAATCCCCCTAAGCCCTCCGTCAGCTAACGGTAAAATCAGCCAGTTGTTCACTTTTATGGTCATGTTAAGCTATTAAAAACTATAAAAACCATTAAACTTGATTTTTTGCGCAGGTGGACTCATTAAAATCAAACTTCAAAAAAACAACGTTTGGCGTACTAAAGGCGAATTTACCAAATTAGATTACTTTTAGATAAAATATTTGAATTATAAATTGAATTATAAAAAAACTAATTAATTATGTTTAATAGCATCAACGTAGTTCAAACTATTATTATCAAGATTATTTAAAAAAAATTATTTTTAAATGAAGTCAGCCATCTAATATCTCTTGACTTTCAAAACAGAGTTAATATGAAATCATCAAATTTCATAAATTAACAAACCATTATCAAATATTTGACTTCCGTAAGAAAAAAAAACAAATAGCCTTTTAAAAAAATTATGTATTTAAATTATATTCAAAATATGCGTGAAAGAGATTTTGAGAAGAACTAAATAAATTGAAAAAGAAACTAAAGAAGCTGTCAATAAAACTTGTTTTAAGCCCAAAAAGAATAAACACAACAAATAATAAAAAAACAAAAAAAAAAAAAATAATAATATAAAGAAATATAAAAAACCTGACATAATTATGAATATAATAACAATAATGTGGATAATGATGCTAAAGTCAAGTTTGCAAAAAAAAAAAGAAGAAGAAGTAAAAAAGAAGAGCTCAACAGAAGAGTCTCACGATGCGCTCCACAGAGTTTTACACGCTTTTTTTCTCCACAGCCGCTCTACTCTTTGTCTCCATCTGTTTTATACTTTGTTTCTTTTTGGCACGTTTTGCGAATTGTTTGTCTCGTTATTTTCTTTAATTTACGTCGCACAATTTAGATCTAGTATATAAAGTACTTTATTTTGTGTTTTTTACATGCCAAAATTGTTGTCGCTGCAAAAGTAATTATCTGTAATTTTGAAAGTCTGGCCATAGCTTTTATATAGTCTTACTTTTCTATAGTTTTTTTCACTTTTAATTGCTCTGTTAAAAGTTAGAACTTTGAGCTGCGTTATTTTTGTTGTTGTTTTGTTGCTTTCTTGGCTTTAATTTGTATGCGAGCAGCAGCTGCTGTCGTTTGGTTTCTAGCCTGGCCTTAACTTTTGTTTATTATCTCTGGCCTCTTGTCAAAATATGTTTAAGGCGCGCAACAGCTTGGACCAATTGCAATTGGTTAGCTAAATGTCTTGGGCCCCTAACGCTATCGGGGCCAAAGCATCAAGCCACCTGCTGGAACAAAAAAAAAACGAGGTTTCGTCTGGACTAACCAATTGGCTAACCGGAACCGCAGCTCTTTACGCATTTTCAATGAGGCTTTCAAACTGTGGCCCAAGGGGCAGACGGTCAGCGGCTGTTTTGTGTCGTGTCTTAAAATTGCCTAAATTTATTTCAATCCTTTAAGCACTAAGTTTAAATTAGATTCCAATTGCTGGCCTCGGTTCTTCTCTGTTCTGTTCTGTTCTGTTCTGTTCTGGCACTGGCAATGTCTCGTCTGTCTGTCCTGGTCGGCTTTTTGTTTTTTGTTCTTTTTTTTTTCGCTCTTTGGCAGCTGTTGTTGTGGCCCTCGTTTGCTCTTTGGCATCTGCTCAAAGTGTATCTTTTTGTGTTTTATTTTTGTTTTACTTAGCTGGCAAATGTTTTGCGCGATTTTTATCGCATCGTCAAACGTTAATTGGCAAACAATGCATAAAATGCAAAAGCGCTTCTGGAGTTCCTTCTTCGTTCTTCATTTAATCAGCTCGTCAATCAAATGTAACACGCAAAGAAGCATTTCCAACAACAGGCAATAATTGTTTCATTCAATTACTCATACCATAAATAAGAATTATCATAAATAAGCATATTTAAACGCACATTACGCATACGCCATGTGCGCTCAACGCAAAGAAAATTAATGAAACGAAAGTTGTCAGCGAAATGTGCCAGAAATTGAAAATGAAATGTGACACACACTTATTGCTACTTGTACCCATATACTAAACGCATGTATCTTATTTATTTTTAATGCCCAACAAGACCTAGACCCAAATACTACGCACACTCCCCAATATACTTTTACTCACAATCATTATTCATAGACAGACATCGAGGCGCGCCCAAAATGTGACATTTGTGATATATGTTTGAAGGTAACATTCACATTGTGCGGCCGGCCTTATGTGTGGGCGCTGCAAGAACTTGCTTTGTTTGCGCCTTTGCAACACTGACAAGTGCGGCAAATATACGAGTTTTCTATTTACAGCACTGGAAGACGTAATCCTTGAAATTTTCTACTTTATTTCAAGGCAAGATTTATTTAGTATATTGATGAAAAATAAGTATAGAACATTAATAATAAATTCTTTTATTTTGTACCACTGAATTTTCTTTACAACTAAATAATGTTTTCTGCATTTATTAACACTATGTATTTGTAATCCCACTGATTGCTTTAAACATTCATAAAAACTATGTTAACTATCGTAAAATACAAACCTTAAGCTTGATTTTTTTGCATTTAACAACACTAAATATGACTTTTCTAAAATACATATCAACTATCGAAATATGCAATGCTCTCTTGTAAGAGTAAATCACTTAATTTTATTTTTTGCTCAGGCTTATACATCCAATATTTCATTTCAACGCTGTTTTTGTATCATAAGAAAATAAATATGGATTTTTCCAAAGTTTATATGAACACATTTAAAGCTCTCTTAGATTATCTTCTTCTTTCGAGTGAACTACTTAATTTCCTATATTGTTTACCTAATTTTCTACTTACAATCATTTTGCATCTATCAATACTCTTAAATTCTCTACCTCTCAAGTTTCTACTCTAAGGAATATCGCCCCTTATTAAGATCACATTTGCACTTATTTATACAAATATTAATTATTGCCTGTGGTGCACCCAAAAAAATAAAAAAAAAACATGAAACAAACACAAAAAATTTGTCACACACATTGAAAAAGCGACAAATTTTTGCCCGATGCAGTCAGCCCTTTGGACTTGAAACGCATAAGATTAAGTTAACTGCAAACAATAAGGGAGAGGCAGAGAACGCAACAACAACAGCAATCCACACACACACATATAAATGTCAAATGAGCCACGTTTTTTTGATTTATAGGCTCTGCATATTTTTGCATACATGGAGCAAGAAGCTTGCCAAAAAAATAAAAGAACCTCTGAATTTCGAATTTTCAGAATCTCCATTCAGTTGTCCATCTCAAAGTCCATTTGTCCAACCAAAAAAAATGTGTTTTGGTGTTTTAACAAGCGCGACAACTTCTTCACTTTCCCTCTTGTGTGCCCTCTCTTTCTCTCTGATTTTCTCTACCTAAACGCATAATTTGCATTTCAGGCGAACGTCGAGCCTCGAAATTGATAAAAGCTCGTCGCCCCGTTGCTTTTTTGTCAAATGATTCAATTTCGTCGTTGACTTAAAATGCATTTTGAAATCCCCCTTAAAAAATAAAAACTGTTTCTTGTTAAAAATTTTTGGGTGTGTTTTTAAAATGCAAGCGGGAATCGCTTCGTTTCGTTTCGTTCCCTTCGTCTGTCCGTATCAAAAGTCAAATACACACACACATAAGCTCCACTTCCTTCAGCCCCACCCCTCCCCTTTGGCATGTCAGAGTTTACATATGTCGGCTTTTAGCTGCCTTCAGTTTTATTTATTTTATGATTTTAGGAAGGCGCAGTTTGCGTCTGTTTACAGCCTTTTTTCCAGCTTTGTTTTTTTTTTTTTTGTGTATCATTTTCGGTTTCTGCGTCTCTTTATTAGTCATGAGTTGTGTTGCATGGCTTATGACAATTCCTTTTGCCGCTTGTCACGCCCCAAATATGTTCGTGCAGTTAATCAAAAAACAGCGCAACATTCAAACAAATTTAGCATTCAAATTGAACAATGAATTTTGTTCTTTTTGTTTCAAACTTGTTTTTATTAAGAACAAAACTTCTTTGAACTTTTTGAACGAATATGTTTTATAGAAGTCTTAACCCATAAAATATAAATACATATCTTTTTCTTAAACTTTAATATCTTGTTTTTGTACTCAGCATATGTTTTTTATGCATATTATTTTTATACCAGCTCTCAAAATTTATAATTATTTTCTTAAAAATTATTTTAGCTTACACAAAATCATATTAATTGGTATCTTTGTTTTTAGATTCCATTCTTTAATGTGTATTAATTTTATTCATTTCATTTTAATTTTGTTTATATATAGTTTTTGTAAGTAACATATTTATTTCTTTGATTTTAATAACTCTCACTCATAAATTTATGCAGTCTCTTAATTTTTAAGCACATTTTGTATTATTTTTTTTGGTTTCTTTTTTCGTTACCTTTTTTTTTTTTTTTTGCTGTATTTTGTCTCAGTTCTTTGCGTGTTTTTATGTGTTTTCTGCACAGCGGGCAGTTTTAGCTTTTTGTGGGCTTGTTTTTTTTTTGTTGTTTTTTTTTATTTGTGTGTGTGTGTGTGTGTGTGTGTGTGTGTGTGTGTGTGTGTGTGTGTGTGTGTGTGTGTGTGTGTGTGTGTGTGTTTGCAGTTGGGACGTTTGGCAAAAATTGTGCGCTTTTATTCCATTAATCATTTAGCGCACAACAAAGCACAAAAAAAACAAGAAGCAAAGGTTTTAGTATCCAAGTTCAATAGAACTTGTTTGAAGTTAACGAGTAATACAAATCTGCATGTGTGTGTGTGTGTGTGTTTGGCTAAAACATGACCAAGCAATTTAGATGAGGAGAGTAGAGTTGAGTAAAGTTGAATCGAGGCGAGTCGACTCGAGTCTTTGGGGCCGTGATCTGTGCCTGCGGCTTGTCTGCGAAACTTGATTAAAAATTCAAGGCCATATTGTGGCAGCAACGCGCATTTGAAACGAAAGCTTGCTCAACACCGCGCGCGCTTTTCTGTTGCTGTTGCTGTTGCAGCTTGTTGTAGCAGCTTGTTGTGGCATGTTTAGAAAGCGGTTACAAGTACGGCTGCCTGCTCCGCTTGCCCAGTGCACTACTCGCTGCACTTGCCTCCTCCTTGCCCGCTTTGGCAAAAACTAGTTGGCAGCTCTGACCGGGTCTGCCAACGCCATTGAAAGTGGTTTGGCGCGGCCAGCTTTTCGATTTGATACACTTGCAGAGCGGGTATCATGATTGTGCGTAGAAATGTCTAATGTGACTACTTCAAAGAAAGAACTTTCAATCCATTCATTTATATTAGCATATTTTATAGATAAATTAAGGCGATCAAATTTTCTCCTCTAATATAAATACATTTTCAGCTGTACTTTTAACTCTACATCGAAAACGACCTGATCATATCATATTTTTTTTCTGTAAACTTTGACAATTAAAAGTTTTTTTTATATTAAAAACAATATATTTGTAAAAATCCAAAGCATAACATCAACTTCTTCAGTTTAAAGCTTATTAATTCCATAATGATATACATTTGCCATTTTTAAAAACTTATAACGATAGTAGTAGAATTTTAATATTTACAATCCAACTACAAGGGTATTTAATCTGTGGCTAAACAAACATAACTTTTATTTGTGTTTATTTTTGTTTGTAATTTTATTTTTATTTTTTTATCTTATGCATTTATATAAATTTATAAAGACTTTTATAGTAAATTATATGCAATTGTTTTTCGCATCGCTTGCATTGTTGTTGTGCAGTCAACAGTTTAGTTTCATATCTCACAAAATAATCATTAAACACAATCCGCATTTGTATTTTTATTTTTATTTTATTTTCGCATTCATTCATCGGCTTTAATTGCAATTAATTTAATTGCCAGCGCGTATTGTAAGCCGCAAGTAATTGAAATTAGCCATAAACAACTCAAATTGAGGCTTTTCTATTAAGTTGTCTCGCAGCTGGACACCGCAAAGAATAGTACTGTTTTATTGGACCCATTAGAGTTTACCTGAGTACACAGGTGTTGAAGTGTGCAAAAAATCTGGTCACAAATTGTTTTTTTTAGAAATTTTAAGTGGCAACCCTACAGAGAAAATTGGCAACTTTGGTAAAGTATTTGGTTATTTTGAAGAGCATGCCAATTTGTTTTTCTTTGATAACCACCTAATAACCAGAAGCTGATCCTTACATTTGTTTTTTTTTTATAACTTTATTATATTTATATAAATTACAAATATAATTTTTCGCACTTTTTTATGAATATTTGAATTTATAATTAAAACAAATAACACTATTATAATATTCATTTCATCTAGAATTATCAAATTTAAAATACAAAAAAGTTCCACTTGAATTCCGCTTGAATTTAGTGAAGCTCTAATTCAATTCTCCTTCCCATATTCTGTAATAGAGTGTCTTATTTTATTGTTTTTATTGTGTAGTATAATTATAATTATATTTTATTTGTTTGTCGCTCTCTTTAAAGTCAGCTTCCGATAGCATTAATTGTGCCCATTAAAACCAGATCCTTATTATTAACCCTTATATAAAGCTTATTTACCTATTTAAGTGTATTCATTTCAGTTTTAACAAGCAAATGTGACAGCCCACCTTTGTGAATGTGTGTGTGTGTTTGTGATGTGTGCGTGTGTAGCCTGGCAGCTTTAATAGCCGCAATCTCTTTTGGTTCTTTAGATTCTTAACGCTTCTTGCTACCAACAGCTGCCTGCTGCCTGCCCCCGTTTGATGGGATTGAACATTTCTTGGGGTTCTCTTGTGTTTTTCGCATGATGATCGCATGTTTATAAATAGTTGGGACGTTAAAGTAATATGTATATGAAATGTCGATTTCAAAGTGTCTACAATTTCCACACACACACATACACACACACGCCCGTGTTCTGTCGGTGCTTTTGAGCTTTACCTTGAGTTTTGGTTTCATTTACGCAGAGTGAAGAAAATTGTCGGTCGTTTGGACGTTTGGCTTTTGCTTTTGTTACTTGTAATTAAAGTTGCCAGCGGAAGTTAGACGAGCTGTGAAGTTACCAGAGGTATATATATGTACAGAATATATAGCATTTATATGTATATGTATATTGTGTATCTATTTCTTGTTGTTCTTCGCTTTGATGTTGCGGAAATGTAATGGGAACCCGCTTCGCTAGGTCGAACTGCACAACTTAGAATATCTAAACAATTTGTATAAACTATATCAAGTTTTTTTTTGTAATTTAGTGCTTATCTAATTATACATTCTTCTCTATTTTCTTTGCAGGTAATGACACACAACCATACGAAATATTCACACAAATTTGCCTTGCCACAGGTAAAAGCCCATTAGGGCACTACTTATAGCCTGTGTCTTATGAATATACCTATATAAAATAGTCTTTCAAAATGAACACATAATAATATAAAACATACGCCCACACACCCACACACACTCTCAAACACCCAGCTGCCTTTGCGCAATTTCTTTTAGCCCTCTAAAGAAATATATAAAACTGGTGAAAAAAATGTAATTTGACAGGCGCACAGAAATCATATGACTGACAAGTTGCCCCTTGACACACTTTTCTGTCATAGCAACAAATATAATAAATTGTTTTTACTTTTTCTCAATTTTTTTGATTTTTTGGCTATAATGCTGCAAAAACACATATGTTAACATTTGGCCAACAATTGGCACTGGCCAGTTAGCGGGGGCGGGCACTGAATTTTTGGCTGCTGTTGTTGCTATAATGAGGCAAACAATTTGGGCCTTCAAATGAGCCAAAAGTAATGGCAAGTAAAAGGGTCACATTAAAAAACAAAATTTTATAATTTGCTCAAAAAAAAACAAAAAAAATTTAAATTCATATTTTCTAAATGTAGCATTAATTTATAGGACAAATCATAATAAAAATGCCATCATTTGTGAAAATCGGTTCAGATTTGACAAAGTTATGGCTGCTTGAAGCATGGGAGCTATGGATCCGAAACCTTTACATGTCAAAATTATTGTCAATTTTGGCATGAGCTTTGACCAAAAATTTGACCCCCTCAAAATCACTTTTATTGTTATTTTTTATGCTAATTATGACATCCGTAATCGATTAAAAACAAAAATTCGCAATTCTAAATTTTGAAAAAATTTTTTTTCCGAAAATCAATAAGGGTCCCCCCTTGTGATTTTTGTACGAAAAATT
>SCDY01000781.1:0-46503 GCA_004143825.1 Drosophila micromelanica | reverse complement strand
AATAAAATCAAAAAAAAAAAAGAGAACAAATAAAAGCACATGAAGAACCAACAGAATAGAAGGGGGTGTCTAGGTGCGTAGGGAGTAGCTACGATTAAATGGGTTGGGGAAAAGGGGGGGGGAGGAGGAGGAGGAGGAGGAGGAGGAGGAGGAGGAGGAGATATCTCTATGAGGTTGTTCTGCGCTCGCTCCTTGTTTTGTGCATGTTACAATGTTGTTAATATGACGCTTAGTAGTTGTCACACACACACACACATACACACACACACATACACACACACACATACACACACATACACACACACATACACGCACACACATACACACACACACACACGCACATGCTGACAAAATATGCATTGACAATGTTTTTTAAATTGACGACGCAAAACTAAAGTGAAAGCGAGACAGACAGAGAGAGCGAGAGCGAGCGAGAGAGAGAGAGAGATTGGGAGATGGTGAATGACAAAGGGGGGCGTGAGGTGTGGCATGGTGCGCAGCTTGGGGGCAAGTTGGGAGCGTGGCGTTGTAAAATTATTGGCATGCGAACGATGCTGCAACGTTTATTAAATTTTTGAAGTGCCACAACAGGGTGAGGCATTGTCAAGGGGCGGGAATATATATCTATATATATATATAACTTCATGTGTACGTGTACATGTGTCTGGCAATTGTTTTGAGTGTGTGTGCGTGGCAGTTTTATGTTGTATTAATTTTACAACTTGCATTTTGTAACTTGCAACATGAGCATCATATTTTATTATTTGCAGCCCGTCAAATGCACTTCATTTACAGGGTATGTAAGTGGTGTGTGTGTGTGTGTGTGCGTGTGTTCTCATTTGTGTATCAGTTACATGTGCATTGCTTTATCGCTGTTAATTTGCCATCAAGTTGATTTCATTTTGTGCAATAAATGTCAGCTCAAGTTGAACTATCACAGATTTATTTTAATCATTTTTTTATCGATTAAATTCGACGTTAATCGACAAATTGGCATTTAACTGACTTACGCAATTAAATCAACAACGATTTGCCTTTAAATCGGCAATAAAATTAGTTCATTTTGTCATTACTGAGTTACTTTTTGTCTGGTTGTCCGTTAAATACCCAACAAAATAAATGATGTCACATATGGATTAAGTCTTCCAGTTTACGTTTTGTATACTTAATTTTATAATTTCTTAAGGCAAACTTTGTTTACAAAAATAAAAACAAAATTAAATTTTATAGCTTCAAATTAAAAAAAGCTTTTCTAAAATTTTAAATAATTAATTAGCGTTAACAATTTCTTATTGTAAGAAAATCTAATTTCTATCTATAGAAAATATTCCTAAGCTCATTAAGCTTCAAAAAGTTCCTTTTTAGTGTGAAATATACTTCCGGGCAGTGTTGATAAACTAACTGAAACCATTTTTACCAGTGCTGATTAACTTTGCAATAACTTATTTTTTCTAAAAACTTAAGTGAACTGATTTTTTATTAAAAAAAATAAATAAAAAAAAAATAAACGAGTTCTAATAAAACTTGGTTCTCAAATCTTATTTCCTAAGACCCGTTGATATATTGATGCGAGAGTTAACAAATCGTTGCTTTTAGCACAATTTACTGACCTTAATTTAAAGAGTCTGTCTGACTGTCTGTCTGTCTGTCTGTTTGCCAAGGCCCCACCGGATGCGGAGCAAGTGTGTTCCCGTTGCAGACGCACATGTATTTGAGATAATACATGGACACATTGTCTAATATTTGTGAAAGCACCGACAGTGCGGAACAGCTTAACTGTCGTCTGGGGGTCTCAAATTTGCTTTCTGCTTCTACTGGCAACTGCATGCCACATGCCGCACTTCATTGCAACTAAACAAGTTTGCTAACTATTTGAGTGAGTTTTCATGCGTCGTTGGTGCCGCCGACGCTTCTATTCTTATACTTATTTGGTTGTCTGTCGATATGTATATATATATATATATATATTTATATGTATTTTGTATCTGTATCTGTGTGTGCATTAGCGAGTTGTTGCAAAAACGTAAAACTAAGCAAACCAAAGAGTAAACACAAGACAATGAAGTCTGAAATAGGAACTGCACTTATCCACTGTTTATGTGTGTGTGTGCTTGTAACTCCATATTAAGCCCAGTCACAAACATAGATAGTAACGGCAAAATACTTGGTATCTGTATCTGTGAGTTACATATTGCTAAGCAGCTTATGATTTGAAAGCTTCAAAGTGCTTTCAGGGCTAATGAGTTCGTTCAACTTGTTGGCAAATACTAATCATAATCATAAGGAAGTATCTATTTAACATAGCGCTACTCAACACTGATGGCAATGTTTCCGCTGTTGCCAAATTTCATAGGAATTTACTTTGATTTGCTAATAAAGGCACAGAGTACACATTTAATTGTTTAACATTTTAAGCGTGCTTTGCCCCGTTGCCAAACTTCATTAATAATTTATCGAAATGTTAAAGCATTGTTGCCAATTTTCATAGGAATTTACCAGGCTTTGGTAACAAATGTAAACGTTAATATAGGCATTCGGCACTGAATACACATTTAATTGCGCTTTGCACTGTTGCCAAACTTCAGTTACAGTTTACCGATATGTGTAAATGTTAAGCATTGTTGCCGAATTTCACTTTTCTTAAAATTTGGTCACAGTACTTGAAAATCTCCAATTTATTTTACATTTTATATAACAATTTATTTTAAATTTTCTTAGGCACATCTTTTGCTTTGCTGACAATATTAAAAAATAATTTTTTTTACTATGGCGCTGTTGCCAAATTTCACAAATCGCTCAAAATGTCAATGGCTGGCAATAAGCTTCACTCAAGTAGTTGTCCCGTGAAGCCGAAGGATAATTGCTGGTACGTTGCACTTGAAAAGCCTTTGGCGCCGTTGCCAAACTTCAATTAGAAACAATTTGCTGTCGAGTGCAATTGGCCAAGACAGAAAGAGCCCAGAAGTGCACATTTTGTCAAATCAAAAACGGAATTTGAATTTCAATCAACTTAAATTAAATCAAAATTTGTAAAATGAAGTGCACACACACACACACAGATACACACACACGCACACGCACGCACAAACATTTGAGAGTCACTCGATGACTGCAACTAAAAACCCTCAACTTCAGTTCCAATTTCATGGGCAGCTGCCAGTTATCGTCCTTGTCGTGTCGTCCTCGTAATCAGCACAAAATTTGAATATAATTCTCATGAATGCCCCGAGAGTTGTGCGCTTGGGTTCTTGGGTCTTGGCCTTGACGCACCCTTCGACCACAGCATCAGCATCAGCAGCAGCATCAGCAGCAGCATCAGCATCAGTAGCAAATGGGAAACTGGCTGTAGAAATTCAGAGTTGAAGCTTGAGCTGAAGTCGAAGGCTTTTAGCCGCAAAAATTCACAGCAAAGAAAAGTCGTTGCTGCTGTTGTTGTTGTTGTTGTAACCTGCATGTGCTTCAAAAGCCATCAGACAACGGCCAACAACCATCATCATCTGGCTGAGAGTTCATTCTGTAGTCAACAGTCTGATGTCTCTTGTCTTGTCTGTCTGTTCTGTCGATTTTCGGTTTCGGTTTTTTGGCACAGACCAATTTTTTGGGGTCTCTTTGGTCTGGCCAGCAAAACCGCACAAAAGATGAAAGGCCAAACTCTAACACTTTGATGATTGAAGTGCCGCTCTTCAGTTGCAGTCCGCAAAGATAGCAAAAAAAAAGAAACAAACACACTCCATGTCAAGTTTTTCCAACTGTCTGCTGTAAATTTCGTGGCACATTCAATTTGCCAAAGTTAGCCTTGCACTTTGGCCATAATTGCGGGGCCAGTTGCACAAAAAGAAAACAAGAAAAAAAAAACTTGGCCGAAATGCGAGAAACTGCCCTGTCTCGATTAAACATTGCGCACACGTAATCGCAATTGACGCCCCAGATTCGCGCACCTGTTGTTGCAAAGAGTTTGCCATCCCCAAACTGACAACTAGTTGGCTCAGTTCTCAAATTCCCCCCCGCCTTTTTCTTGCCCTTTTTCCATTTCCTCAATGGTCAACGTTTGCTTATTCGCTGTGATTTGGTTTGCTTTTGTTACCTGCTGCAGTTTTTGCTTTGCGGCACGTTTCCAATTGATGGCCACAAATTATCGCGCACACATTTACTTTCAAACATCATTTTGTTAAAAATGACAAGTATGAGAAATTTTTAAACCATTTTCAGAACAGTGCCACGCCCACGAGATGGGGCATCCCAATTATTTATGTGTGATCCTTAGAGCAAGTCAGCTGAAAACTGTCTGCATACATTTCGTGAGCTATAAAGATTGAATCGATTTGCCACGCCCCCAGTGGGCGTAGCTAAAAGATCTTCTGAAGTTATCTTACGCGCATATATACGAGTATATATTCCAAGTTTTAAGTTGATAGATAATAGAAATAATAAAGAATGTATATGTAATATATTACTCTATCAATTTTTTATTTAAATGTTTTATTTTACGACGCTTTAAAATTTTAAAAATGTAGATTTAAGCAAAATATTGAAAAATTTTGATTTTTTATTTGAAATGCGGAATTATATTATAAAAATTTCCAAAAAGCCATTCTCAAGAGAATATAGATATATTCCTAAGTTTTGAGTAAAATTTGTATTTTAAAATGGAGGGACGGAAAAGTAAAAATAAAAATAAAATTTATTGAAATTGTTTGACTTAAGGTGAAAAATATTTACCTTAACCTGTGTGGGATTATTTATGGAATTCATGAGTAAAACTAATTTAAATGAATTGCAAAATCATCTATGTAAATGGAAGTAAGATTATCTTTTAATTGAAAGGCATTTGTTTAAGGTCCCGAAATTTCTCTTTCAATAAATTTTTACCTTTTATTTTTTTGCAACTTTTGCAGCTGCGTCGCTTGCCTAAATGTCTGACGAAGTGCCTTTGGGTCGTTTATCGCAAATTTTTGATACACTTACCAACTTACAACAACAACAGCAACAACAACAGCAGCAGCAGCATCAACAGCAGCAGCATCAACATCAGCTGCATTTGCAGCAACAGGCGGCGGCGGCAGCAGCTGCCGCTGCAGCTGCTGTGGAGCAGCGTCGGCGTTCGGGCTCCTCATCGCCGTCGCCGTCGACATCGGGCCGTGCCACGCCCGCTGCAGCGCTGGGCGTGGCTGCCACACAGACGCTCTACTATACGCACACGCACAACTACTTGCTGCGGCCGCCAGATGGCGCCAGCTACCTGCACACATTCCCAGCCACGGCCTCGCACTACTATCAGCAGCATCAGCATCAGCAGCAGCATCAACATCAACATCAGCTGCAGTTCTCGCAGCAGCCGCCCTCGCTCCACGGACGGCTGTCCGGCTCGGGCTCCAACTCCGGCTCCGGCTCGGCGTCCGGTTCCGGTTCGGGCACCCAATCGCTGCACGCCTCGCCGCTGCTGGCGAAGCGGGCCACCTCGTTCAGCGGCCAGATGCCGTTGACGCGGGCCGCCCAGCTGCACGAGGCGCGTCTGGTGGCCGCTTCGACGCCAAACAGTCCGCGCCTGATGCCGCGCCGTGTGCCACGCCCGCCGCCCATTCCGGCCAAGCCGGCCAAGGAGCTGCCACAACCACAGCCACAGGCGCCACAGCAACAGCAGCAGCCACCGTTAAATCCCGTGCTGGCCGCCTTGGATGCACCCGATGCGCCCTGGCCGCACTTCTCCACGCTCACCGAGCACCTGGACGTCCATCAGCTGAACAACTACGGCCAGGCACTGCCCGAGGTGCGTACACAGCTTGTTGGCTTTTCTACTTTCACTCGTCACTGTATGTTTCCATTCAGATCAACTGGCAGGAACGCTGCCTGGAGCTGCAATTGGAGCTGCATCGGTCCAAGAATCAAGCAGGTCGCATTCGGGATATGCTGCGAGAGAAGGTAAGTCAATTTTCAAACGTGAACACATTATAATCCAAAATACAAAAAGTAAGTAACTGAATCTATGAAAAGAACCAGTTTTTAAGAACCTAAATGTAAGGTGGGGCTAAGCCTAATCGCGCCATATAACTCTACGATTTTAAGTTCCTTCGTTGAGACCAAATACACAACTTTAACAGCCAGTTCAGCAATATACGAACAGTCCAAAAAACCTTTAAACAAAAACTCGAACCTAACAAAAAGAAAGTCAATTTTGTTCCATCAGTATTCTATATTCTAACTAATTTGTTAAATATGGTAAATCCATGTGCCACGCCCCAAAAAATTTGCTGTATGTTGTTAAGAGGAGGTCTTCAGTAATCTCAGTGCACAAGTCGATTTGTCCCGACCTCGACTCGAACCCAATATGTTTCTTTCTTTTTGTGAACAAGTATGAAATATAAATCTGTTTGTTTTCTTACAATCTAAAAATTAAATCGGTTCAGTTCTAGTCTATTATGTATTCATTTCAATCCGAACCCATAACTAAACTAGAATCGGACCGGTTAATGGTTCCCATATTGAGATCGTAGGAGTGAAAATATGCTCGGACGCGCTTGTTGATTAACGTAAATGAGTTAATAAGTGAGAATCAACTCGATGTGCGGAAAAAATAAACCATGAACAAAGTGACGCACAGACACATTAATTACACACACACACAGAGAGACAAACAAACACACACACATAGATACTAATGCACATCTTGTGCTTAATGATGATTTATGGGGCCCATGGTTAAAACATTTTTATGACGGCCCCGTTACAATTATCAGGCCAAAAAGTAATCTACTTGCCAGGAACAGAGGGCGCTGCCCGCAAACGGCCGCCCCACCCCCCTCTTTGCTCGTCTCTCAGCCCCGTTGGCTAATTTGTAGCGGAAATAGTGCAGCTGTCTGTTGACAATGTACTCATAGAAGTATGTGTGTGTGTGTGTGAGTGAGTCGTTTTGTGATTAGCCTAATTAAGTCATTAGGCATTTGGCCAAAATAGCAGAGAGTCCTCGCAGCGATAACCCACGGCATTGTCATTAGGCTTATTGGCAGCGCCATCTAGCGGCGCATTAATGCAACAACCATATGAATTATTAAAATGTAACACAACATCACATGTGTGTGTCAGTGTGTGTGTGTGTGTGTGTATTGCTTTCATCTTGCCACACATGGATATATACATATATATATATATATGCGATATATGTTCATGAGTCATGACATAAATTAATTACACTTCAATGATTTTTGCTGTATGAATTATGCATGAGATGCTCCCCACAGACCAATAACAATTTCGGTATATATATATATATATATATATATATCTATGTCGAGTTGGGCCATAATCACATCATAATTTGTTTAATGTGCACCTCAAACTAAATGTACGAATTTGCGAAACAATTTTTGGGAACATCAATTGGTATATGTTGCAGAGTATATTGGGCTTGTGCTATTTATAATTATAATTACAATATTATATAACTGTTAACATATATACATTTATATTTATCCACAAATAATACCCACACTTTGTTCGACACAAGCAGAAACTGTCTTACATATATATCTGGATTAATTACATAAAATAGAAAGAATTATGTTTTAACGAAACGAATATACCCCTTTTGCCACTTTTCGAATAAAGTAGAAAACTATTCATATTTTTGTTTTTTTCGGCAATCTACTTCAAACATTTTGAATCTTAATTGATTTACTGAGCCAAGTAAACCTGGGCAAATTTGCTGCAGTTTGGCAGTTTGGCCAAGACTAGTTACCTTTAGTTTACCGCCCGTTTCCCTTTAACGCCCATTTCTCTTTGTCTTGCTCGAAAAGTTAACGAATAACCCGAAATGACCTTTTCAAAAGTTGCTCACTTGCAACGGCTGCATTGTTGTTTCTATTATGTAAGGCGTTGGTTTGAAAGGTGTACGTGTGTGTGTTGGTGTGTGTACGTGTGTGTAGCGCCTATTTCTATGCAATGGAAAGTTTGCAGGCCATTGTTGATTTTGCCAGAGACATGGGATGGGAGAATAGGTGGGCGAATAAAGTGAATCAGGTGAATGCATTCGTATGCTTTGTGCATTGCCCCATGACGCTTTTAATGAAAGAAAACTCAAAAAAAAAAGGGAATAAGAAGAAAAAAAACAGTGAATGTGAATACTAAAAACACGGTTATGGCAAAAGCCAAAAGCCAGAGAGCCTTTGCAGCTATCGCAATTGTGCGGGCGAAATTTTGCTGCACTTTTCAATATTTAATTGGCAGTAAATTTCGTAAAGCAACCAAGAAAAAAAACTGTATATATAAATAATAAAAAAAAAATAAACACATATCAAAGCAAAACATAGTTGAGCAGGATGTGAACACAAACAACTAGAAAAACGCTGCTCGACTAGCAGCTGCCCTGTATTGTTTATTTTAAAATTAAGAAAAAAACCAAGGATTTCATTTGACAAAATTGTGTTTGAGTATTTAAGAATGTCAAGTTTATATTTATCCTTTGCAAAATATTTTAAAAAGTATAAAACCTAAAATTCAAAAAAAATCGAAATTGAGATTACAAATTTAAAAAGTTGAAGTTAAGGTAACTAAAGGAAACAGAGAAAAGAAAAAAATAAATTAAAATCATATTTATGCTTGATAACAATTGTCGTATTTCTAAAAAAAAAGGACCTTTTCAAGAGTACTAAATTTGAGAATGCCGCTTTGCACTAGTTGTATAGGGTATTAAAAATATCAGAACGAAGCCAAATTGGATATCAACGCAAAACGAAAATGAAAAATATAACAACTCGAATGACTAAAAGTATGCAATGAATATTTTATTTCGTTTTTATGCATTTGCCATTCGCCATTTGCTATTCGCCTTTTGCCTTCTCCCATTTTTATGAGCGCTTCTATTTTGTTGTTGCTGTTGCAGTTGTTGTTGTTGGCTGCGCTGGAAGTTTTTGGTGCAGCTGCAGCAACCGCTCAACTGCAACATATTTTTGTCATCATAAATTTTAAATTAGTTGCAACAAACTTGCGTCTTTGACCCGTCTCTAGCAGACATTATTATTATGTTTATTTATAATTTATATTGTATTTTCATTTTATTTTTTTGTGGGCATTTGAAAACTTAGAAAATCAGCAGAGAGACCTTTTTTGAGTGCTCATAAAATGCAAATTTTGGCCAGTGAAGCAACATTTTCGGTTGTCGCTCACTTTTCATAATGTCAAAGTTCAAAGAAGGACACTGGGGCGGTAGGCGGGGCGCACCGAAAATAACAATCAAAAGAGGCGTTAAGCTAAAACCACAAAAATCGGCTCGGCTACCGAATGTTTTTTGGCAACAATGTGCAAGACGTGAAATTATGGCCAAGCATATTGCAACATTCTTGTACGACAATAAAATTCAAGTTTATTACCAAGCAGTCAGGGCGGTCCGAACTCAAGCCAAACAACTGGCCAACCGGGCGAAGAAATGTGCCGCAAAAGAATACCGAATGAATAAAGTTTAAGGGAGCACAATATCCTATATATCGCATACACCAGAGGCGTTTACAGCAGCGACGTTGCCAAATTTCAAGCTTAACACCAAGAAAACTACCAAACTTATCTCTTATATGAGTTCAATATATTCAATATTTCCTAAACCGCTTCAGATTTCAATTTGAGTTTAAGTTCATATTTTCAAAAGTTAAACCTAATTTAACAGTGTGAAATATGTGTTTAACAGTTAACTTTTACCTTGGTGCAACGTTGCCAAATTTCACGAAATCAGCAAAAATTAAATTTTTAACACCGCCATGTTTAATTTCCTTCTTTCGATAAACTTAGCAATCGTTTAACAAGCCCTGAAGCAATAAATTTCCATCATTGAATCAGATTTTCCGGGCTGCCATGTTGCCAAACTTCTTGTTCGTGTGACATTTCAAGTACCTGGACTCCCGTTCAAGTGATCAGCTTAGTGGGCAAAGTTCAACTGAAGCTGCGCTTGTTAGCGTTCAACTTGAAGTGCTGCTTTGTGCACTGTGCAGTGCATTAGACTTCTACACGGCTTTCTAGTGTTAAGGCAAGTTTTTAAGAAATTTGCTCGGCATGCCACAGCCTCATTTCGCCGCTCGAGTGCCATGCTCGTCTTTCAAATGGCGCGCGCACATTGTTATGAAATGTTGTTTGTCAATTGCCAATGGTTTCGTCTTATAACTTCTTCTTCTGTCGACTCTCACCCACCTCTACTCTCTATATTTTTATACTCGTTCATGGGGTGAAGAAAGCATATTGGCTTTGAATATCCGCATGAATGTTATTTTGACTTTAAAGCTGCAGTCAGATTTCTGAAAACTTTCTTTTTTTGATGGACTTTTAGTTTAGATTTGTAGATTTAGAATATAAAAATCGATATTTGTGAACGGGTATTGCGCAGTCGGTTACACCACACGGCAAGGTTCTTATTTGTTTTTTTTGTCAGCGTTGGTCGTAAATGGGCCTCAATAAATCTGCAATGCCTGTCGGCCAGTTGCCTGTTTGCCACCAAAAGTGACCATGTGGTCAGTGCCATAAGCCATAAGCCATAAGGCATGTGATGTGTGTATTTGTGTGCTAGTGTGCTAGTGTGTGTGTGTGTGTTAGTGTGTGTTTAGCGCGTTAACGCGTCGAAAGCCGCGCTTAGAGGCATTGCCCGCCATTTCAATTTCCCCCATTGGTTCGGGCTGGTCCAAAAATGAACGAACATTGACAAAGTTTGCGAGCGGCTGCGATTGAAACCGGATGCAGCTGAATATCCACAACAGAAACAATTGAGAGAGCTGCTAAATACCCTGTAGGAAAACATTGGAAAACTAAGATAGAGGCCGCAAAAATCCACGTATACCATAATTTTGAAGTTGAGTGTCACGAAATGTTTTTACTTATATTAATTTACTTTTCATGCGAGATGAATTTTTAAATATTTTCGAAAAATGTTTAATTCCATGTTTTGCTAAAATGTAATATACAAAAATATACATTGAATTTATCGATAACACAGTCGCTGCAAACGTTAGTCTGAACTCTCTTTACTTATGTTTATTTAATGTTATGCGAATTGAAGTTTTAAATATTTTCGAAAAATGTTTAATTCCATGTTTTGACTAAATTTAATTTGCAAATTACACATTGAATTTATCGATAACACAGCCGCTGCAAACGTTAGCCTGAACTTTTTTTTTATTAATTTTTCTTTGAAGTTTCATGCGACATGAATTTTAAAATATTTTCAAAATGTAATTTACATGTCAAAATGTAATTTACAAAAATATACATTGAATTTATCGATAACATAGTTTCTGGACACGTTAGCTTATACTACCTTTAAACATCTAGGGTATACCGTATCATGGCAAATACAATGGCTAGGACAATGGGCACACGTAGCACGGTGCAACAGTCGCATCTGTCAGGACTGTCATTTATGCTGTTTGGTCGTTGACTGCGGCGCTGTGGACCACGTCTGTGTGTAACAATGCCGCAGCCTACATAAAGTCAGATAGGCGCTTATAAGCGTGCATTGCGCTGATTTCTCACACACACTCACACACACACACACACGAGGACACTTTGCATGTTCCATCATTGTACAGCAGGAGGCGTTGTCTTTGCTTATGCGCATTATGCAATGGGAAATTGAAAATGTTGCGACTCGCTTGCAGCTCATACGGAAGGATATCTCGTGCGCCACGTCATCTGTTGGCACAGTTGTGACACCAGTTTATCGATAAAAGTATATATCTCGATAATAAGTGTGCTTGTTGTAGCGATTTGTTTGTAAAACAATTTACATACGTATATGGGTATATAATCTTCGACACTTACCTTTTTTGTATAAACAATCTTTGGTAGTGATTTAAAAAATAATCGAAATATTGATGCTTACAGCTGCGATAACTCGATAATCGCTCTTACGATATTTCGATGTACAGAGTACGATTCTTATAAATAAAACCACCTTTAAGGCATCTTCAAGTCAAAGATAAAGCCGTAAAAACAATGCTAACTTTACGTTAGTTGATTTAAAATAATTAAAAGATCGATAATAATTTTAGCTTTAGCCAATCAATTATGATTTTCTAATCTAATGTAAACAGTCTATCTGTTCGGATTGACGTCACAAACTGTTGTTAGCTTTTAATTTTTATTTATTTTAACTTCTTTGACTAAAATATTTTAGAGTTGTTCTAGAAATTCTTCTCCCACATACATATGTGGGTACATACATTTCTTGAAATGGTCTGAATAATTTCTTAAAACATTTTCGCACAGTTCAAACTTTGTCAATTTAAGAAATGCACTTAACAAAGAAGAAGATGTGGTGTGTGTTTGTGGTGGGGGTTTCAAAATCATAAAGAACCGGAGACACTTTTCGGTGCGCCATCTTTAATTAAAAATGTTGGACAGCTTCGTGTCTGAGCATAACTTGCTGGATTCATATTGGCAATGGGCAGCGGCCAAACGAAAATTTCCTGAACTATTTGAGCAATTAGACAAGGCTCGACAGCCTGTTTGAGAGGGGGAGTATTTGCGTATAATTAATTGGTAGCCGAAATGCATTGCATACTTTTGTGCGCCAATGGGTTAAGGACTGCGCCTGGCATATTCTCATGTCTGCCTCACAGAAGCTGTGTGTGTGTGTGTGTGGGTTCAGGATTTGTTCCGAGTGGGGTTTTTGTTTATGACAACTTTTAAATATGCACATGCACACACACACACTCACACTCTAGCACACACACACACGCCGGAGCAACATGTGCTGCCTACTTTTCGGCGTCGCTCGTCTGGCAAGTTGCGAGAGGCTGGCGACAACATTTGGAGCAGCAACTAGCTGCCAAGCGACTGCGGCCTGCAAAATTAATGGCCATCAGTCGCATAATAAATGAAGCGATGTCCTTGCTCGCACTTGTCCACGCCCTCACGACAAGACAGAAAGTTCTAAAGTTTTGTGTCTAAGGCCGCTGCTGCTTTGGACAGAGGCGGACCTGATTCGCGTGGCCGCTGTACACCGGAAGATGGGGATGCGGGGGGTAAGGGGCATGGTACAGGCAAAGTCGCTTGTCTCTTAAAAGACAAGGACAAGTCATTTTGTGTATGCAGCGCACACATGTTGGCCACGCTCGTTTATTCATTTGAATTATTCCCAAAAGCGCATTTAATTTTAATTATGCGTGACAATGCCTCATACAGAATACCACGCCCCCTGACTCCCGCCACATGCCTCTTAGGTCCTGGTTTATTGTCCTCGCTGCGCGCGAATTTTATACGCGCCCATTGCTGCCAAGATTAAAGACTACTCAGTTGGTATTCTCGAGTATTACGCGTACTCAGCACTCAAAACTAAATAAAAGGGCAGATTCCTGGTTTGAGTTATATCCTTTTTACATGATTAAAAATAGTGTGATTTAAAATACTTTCAAATGTTTTATTATAATTATTTTTTGACTTGATAGTAGTAAAGTTTAAACATAACAAAACGTGTAACGGCCAGAAAAATAAAAACATTATAATAGTTAAAACAAAAGCGACAAATCAGCAAAGCATATTTGTGTAAGCTCAATAATGCTCGACTTGCATACACCCTGTTACCAATACAAAAAAAATTAATGCAATCAAATATAGAAATGCTTTAAAATCTCATAACTTTGTCAAAACTCAACCGATTTTCAAGTTTGATGTCATTTTGATTAAGATTTGTCATATAGGTTTTTTCTACATTCAAAATATAAGAATTTCTGAAAATAAAATTTTTTGATATTTTTTGAAAAAATCACCTACCCCGCCCTTGTTCATTTTCGAAAAAAAAAATTTTTTCAAAATTTAAAATTGCGAATTTTTACTTTTAATCGATTGTATTTGTCATAATTAGCATAAAAAACAACATTTAAGCCGATTCTGAGGGGGTCAAATTTTTGGTCAAAAATCATGTCAAAATCGACAAAAATTATGACATGTAAAGCTCTTGGAATCATAGCTCCCATATTTCAAACTCCCATAACTTTGTCAAAAGTGAACCGATTTTGACGTTTGATGACATTTTTGTCATGATTTTTCCAATATATTTATTCTACATTCAAAATATAAGAATTTCTGAAAATAAAATTTTTTTGATAGTTTTTGAAAAAATCACCTACCTACTTGTTAATTTTCGAAAAAAAAAATTTTCAAAATTTAAAATTGCGAATTTTCACTTTTAATCGATTGTATTTGTCATAATTAGTATAAAAACAACATTTTTTTGTTATGTTTTTTTTTTTCAAAAAGTTATCGTTTTTATCTCATTTTTAGAAAAATGTAATGTATGCAATTTAGGAAGCCTTTCGGACATTATAGATACAGGGTATAGGGTTCAAATACGTATTTCAAGGCAAAAACGTTTTGCTGTCATTTTCCTTTTTCGTTTGGTTTTTGTGCTTTTGTTTTTTTTGTATCTTTTTTTTACTTTGTTTATTTATTTTTTTTTACTTTGTGTCCAGCTTCCTTTAAGCAACTGAGAGTGAGTTGATCTGGGGCTGAGCTGGCCCTGTGGCGGGGGTCGTTTTGGCCACGTTTGACTTATGCGCTGGGTTGGCTTTTGAGCACACCATTTGAATGTGGGACAGCAGATGAGGCGATTGACCGGCGCGGGGGGGATGCTGGTGGAAGTTTCCTGCAAAAGTCAAACCAAAATGCTATCACAATGGCAATGAATATGTTAAGATTGTGAAAGGAATTTGTTTGACGCATTTTTAAAGGGCATGACATGAATCGATTAATTGCTAGGTATCGATACATATCGATATGCTGTACAGGAAAGCGTTTTGTAATTTTCAAGTGTAAGCATTGCAAATAATTAGCTGTTCATTATTGTTTTAATAGGCAAGCAGTTAAACAATTGGAATTGAGTTATCGATAAACGTTGCGCTTACCGATAAATAGTTTGTAACTGATTTAACTCTTGTATATTTTGGTGGGCTGACAAAATACAAGATTGATTATATATATTTCAATCATGTTCAATGTGCGCTCTCTTCGAGGCATTGTTGTTATCGATAAATTATGAATCATTTCAGTTTGTTTATAAAATCATATACGTTCAAATGCAATGCTGTGGATTTTTTCATTATTCAAAGCTGCCCACTGTGCTCGTGATTTTTTTTTGTTCGTACAAGCTTTTAGGCGCATGGCCTAAACAAGTTGCATACATTCCACTTTCGGACGCATATTTCAAATGCCTGAACCAGAAAAAAGCCAAAATAGAAATAAAGCTAATAAATTTGAGAGGGTAACGAGGCTGCGGTTGAATTAGAGTCTTTTTAGTTGTTGCAGTTGTTAAAACGAATCTTTGGTATGGTCAGAGCATAAAACATGATTATGAACGGCAGCCAGGATGCGAGACCTAAAGTTGTGCCTGCAATTAAAGCCGCCAATATCTTCCTGCCCCTTCTCCTCCTTTGGCCCCGCACTTTAACCCGCTGTCGCCAGCCTTAGTTCTACACACTCTGTTCAAAACCGCACTAAAGTTGTGTGTTAAGCGGCTTTTGGCTGCGCATTTAAGCCGTTTATGTTGTTACGTGCAACTGCGAAACATATACGACTCTTACACACACACACACACACACACACACACACACACACACACACACACACACACACACACACGCACAACCATGGGCCGTATGTCAGCTGAAATTTGCGCTGGCAACGGGATCGTGAACAAAAGGAACAAGTTGAAGAGGAAGGCTACGCTAAAGGAACCACTCAAAGTAATGCCGAAAAATGATATTAAGCGGATTGCACGGCGACACTGAGAGACAATGCTCCATGGCCGGGCAGCAGAGTCCAGCTCCAAGAGTCGTCTCAAATTTATGAAAAACAACAACAACAACAATTGTAGGAGAAGCAGTAACAACAGCAATAAAAGCCAAACACCACAGACCAATAATACTTATGACCACACACGAGCTGGCAAGCCGAACACAGTACTAAGGGGGGAAGAGGGGAGGGGGGCTAGCGTATAGGTAGTTTCAATGTTACGCCGGTGACCAGCATATATATTTATGGGCACGGGATTAAAACAGATATTAGCCAGTTGTCGCCCGTGCTCCAGCTGAACAAGTGCTAACACGGCCATAACAGATGCCAGGAACAAGACAGACGACAAAAGGTTAACGAAACGATATTGTTAACAAGGAAGAAAACTAGAGAGAAATAGATACGGATATAGTTACAATTATTGATACAGAAATAGAGATTTATATATAGTTAAAAATGTATTTCAAGATAAATATGTAGATATAGATATAAATATAGATATAGATATAGATATCCATATCGATATGAAGATATAGCCGAATATAGATTTAGATATACATATATGATATTGAAAAATGGTAAACATGTATAATAATTTTGTAATAGGCAAAAATCGCGCATTATTTTTTAAATGATCGATAATTAGTTTTAAAAAATCGATAATTATTAAAGCACATATCGGAGAGATAGGGACACTTATAATGAAAATATATATCTTCAAATATTTCTTATTTATTATTTAAATGAATATTTGAATTGATGCATGTTCTAGTGAAACGATAGACTTTTGTTTACTTTTAGCTACAACAAAGATTCATATTATTCATTATTCATTATTCATTTAAAATATATACTACTATAAATGTGCTTAAAGCTGTAAATAATCAAATATTTGATTACATGTGAGTTGTGCAAACATTTGCCAAATGTTTTGTTCAACTTTAGCGCCTGGCAGGAACCCACTGGGATGACATACACACTAACACACACACACACACACACACATACACACGTGTGCATGGGTGTTACTTTATGTGTATTTGTATTCATTTGCAGTTTACATAAATTCATAGAGTTGGCAGCTGGGCTCTTTGGCTCTTTGGCTGCTTTAGCTTTGGCTTAATTGCTCAACAAGTTGGCGTCGTGCAGCGTCCCAAAAAAAAAAAAGGAAAAAGGAAAAAGGAAAGCGGAAAGCGAATACAATTTAGCATTCAATTTAAGGAAAAGGCCACCTGCCAGGCGCTGTGACATGCGGCAAACACACACGGCCCCAAAAACATCTAATGCCAGGCTGTTGACAGCTGCTGTGCCACACTCGCTGTGTGTGTCTGTGTGTGTGTGTGGATTTGGGGCATGGCAATCTAGGTGGGGCATCCCACAATTAAAATGGTCACCGCTTGTGATGATGCTAATGCTGATGCGCTGCTGACATGACTCAAGTCAGGCCATTGTCACAGGGCTCGCTAATTGACTGGTCCGCATATCGTTTGGTTCAAAGGTCAGGCCGAAAATCAATAGCTGCTGCTGCTGCCGCTTAGCTGTCCGCTCTGCCGGCTAATATGTTGTCATCAGCTTCATAGCTGAAAACAGCCTATTCCATCGGCATCGCCATCGTCATCACCATGATCATCATCATCATTTAAAATTCAAATGCAAACATGTTCGCACTGGCAGCCAAAGTCATTAAAATTCGCAGGCGGCCAAAACAAATGTGGCCGTCGCGTCTCGCGTTTCGTTGCGTCTTTAAGGCCAACTCAGTTTGGCTTTAATACGCACACAATCAGCGCACGAAAGTATGCTACACGCACACACACACACACACACACACACACACACACACAAACACCTACACACACACACATTCCCTCTCACAAGCGAAACACGAACTCGCCGCTGTTCACCACACCGAAAAGCAGAAATATCCTCTGCTTGTGCTCGTATATCCCATAAAATAGCGGGAAATTAGTGGCTATTGTCGCTTTGCCAGCATTTTTCTATCAGTTCTCGCTCACAATATCGCCCAAAATGCGTCAATTGACTTATCCTACAGAATGGCTGAGATTTAATCCAAATAAAATTAAAAGTTCAATTTTCTGTTCAAAAACATTTACACATACTTTACAGATTGAATCTTTATGTTTAAAATACATATATTGTATATATATTTTATTAACTTATTTACATATATATATATATTAACAACTTATATATATATATATATAAATATTTACTCCTGAACATTCTTATTAGATACAATTTTTAAAAAGACAATTTTTTTTAAAGCTCTTGGTTTTAAAGCTCTTGGTTCCTTAGCTCCCATGTCTCAAGCTCGCTTAACTTTGTTAACACTGAACCAGTTTTTATGTTTAATGACAGTTTAATTCTGCATTTAATATATATCTATTATTAAAAATACGAATTTTCTGCAAGTTTATTTCAATACTCATATTCGAAAAAATGTATAATATATATAAAAAAAAGAAAGCTGCCTTTAATATTAGATTTAAATATTGATTTCGGTCTTTAAACCCAACACGATTTGGTAATAAATTCAAGCAGCTGTTTTTATTTTCTTACCTTGGCATTTTGTTGTCGAGTCGAATATATATACACATATATTTGTACACATGATAGCAGAACATATGATATGAAACCAAAAAACCTGTATTTCTTTTATCCCAGCCAAAATTGGCGAATCCAGGGAAATTTCGCTCACTATGCGCAACAACACACGCACACACACACACACACATACAGATGCGCACACTCCACAGCTGTCCTGTCGTTTGCCTCGTGTCGTCGTTGCCTTGTTGTGCTACTGACTCCGGCACTGAATGGGGCGCTTGTGTCGGTTGTCGGTTGTGTCGGTTGTCGGTTGTGTCGGTAAATCACAACCATGGCACGGCACACGGCAATCAGTTTGTGTTTGGCTCTGTAACGCGTAACGCGTGCTTTCTTTCACACGCGGCCTCGCATCGCATTTTCGTTCAGTGCGAAATCGCGAATTTCGTCGCAACTTGTCGAATTTCTAACAGAACCCAAGAGAACAACAAACAAAACATAAACAAAATAAAAACAAATACCAAATAAAAATAAAATAAAATAAATCAAAAATGCAGCCGCGACAAAAACAGTGAAAAGCGACAAACGTTTTTTTTGCAGTGTGTGTGCGTTTTTTTTTTTTTATTAATTTTTGCGCCAAGGTATAAAGCTTGACTTGTATTTAATCTGCATTTAAATATATATGTGTTGCATTGTTGCAAAAATGTTGTAAATCTAATTGTATTCATTATGTCTTGACTTCTGCACTTGACGACTGCTTTTGAGGGCTTAGCTGGCTATTGCCAAGTCCAACAGACGCTCTGGCGCCATTTTTTAGATATATTATGCTATATATAGTATATGTATGATGGTATTTTTCGCTAGCGGGTTTTTTTTTGCGATCGAAGTGCGTTGCGTTTTGTTTGCTTTTTATTTGTCACTTTTTTTAATTTTGTATTTTATTTTATGGTGTTTTTTAGCAGTGGATATTATAAGTTTGCCACAAAAAGTGCATTTAGAATGAAACATTTTTGTTTTTAAAGAATTTATATTTACAATTGTGTCTGTTTGTCAGTTTACCTGTTCCTGTTTCTATAAAAAAAAAAAAAAAAAAAAAAAAGAAGAAAAATAAAAAACTCTTATTTTAATTGAAAATTGTGTATTATGTGTTTCTAAAAATTTTACAAATATTTAGCCAGAGTCAAAATATTTACTTTATATACTACAATATACAATAAGCAACGTTATTTTTGTTGCTTATAGTCAGATCGGCTTATTATATTATATAATAAATTACCTTATACAATTGAATGGTGCGTTTTTGTATGAATATTTTGATTAAAGTCCCCAATTCGGAGATTCCTTTATTGTTCCCATAATTTTTTATATTTATTCATATAATTTAAGCATTTTTCTATATGGTTCAATAATTGTTTTTGTCTAAGAGAATATTATATGATTTGCTAGGGTATTTAGATGGCAGCCATGTTAAATTAAGTAATCATTCTCTTGTTTGTTTGCTTCTTGTTTTTTTCTTTTCATCGGTTTGTGTGCGCGTTTTCATAGCATAATTTTTGGCGCAGCCAAGCAAATACACGAGCATATTTGATGAATTTTGCTGCCAAAAGAAAATGCGTCTGTCTGCGTGTGTGTGTGTTATGAAGCTGCTGTGTGTGTGCCTGTCATAAATATTTGATGAGCATTTCAAATGCAAAAAAACAAAGCATATTTTTTTTTTTAGCACGGCTAAAATTAATGCCATCGCGTGTAAATATCTTAGGGTAAAGTTGACATACAACAAAAAAAACAAAAACAAGTTTAATTTGCACGCTGCACGTTGCACGTTGCACGGCTTTAAGCGTGCCCCTTTAAGTTGCCAGTCAGGCAGCGTGTCATTAATATGCTCAGTTTGTTGTTGTTGCTGTTGTGCGTGCATGCAAGGCAAGGCAATTGCATGACGCTGTCCCTTTCGTAGTTTTGCCTCCTTCGTCCTGTCTATAAGGCGCCTGCCAGCCGACCAGACGTATGTATATTATCTCTAGTGAATTATGGCCCGGCCATATAGATTCCAAAACGGCTTGTCCTTACAAGAACAGCAACAGAAACTGCTGGCCAACGTCTGCCACACACACACACACACACACACACACACTTGCTAAACATGTACCTTTTTCTATGTGCCTGCACAGCTTTCCTCCGCCTCTTGTTGCCTGTCGCTGTCCGTGTGTGTGTGTGTGTGTATCATCATCGTGCATAGTGGCACACATTGTTAAATGGACGATACAAAACTTCAACTTATACACACATACACACACACACAGCAGCAACATGGAACGGAGCGACATGTCCTGCCAAACATGTCGCCTGGCACTTTGGTGTCCTCCACAGTCTGCTCCTGTTGCTGTTGCTGCTGTTGCTGCTGTGTCGAATTACTCGACTCTTGCTCTGCTGCAACTTGAAATTAGATCTCGATATACCAACTAAGCGCTCCAACTTCCACACACACACACACTCGATTTTTAAATCAAACCAATGCATAATCGCAATGTAAATTTTTGTCCCACTAATTGGGTCTGGCGTCGCAGCGGTTTCTCCATATCCCATATTCAAGCACCAGGTCCTGGCTGCAGTCAGACAGCTGCTCTTCACTTGGCTTCAATCCTTTACTAATTTATTGATGCCAGGCAGCCGCATCAGCAGCAGCAGCAGCAACAGTCATTGGCTAATGCTAGAAATTGAGTTATTTATGCTTCAGAATTGATTGCTGTTTGTTGTAAATTGCCAGCAGGACCCCTTTCCCTAGCTCTCTTCTACGTCTGGTCAGCGCGGTAAATAACAACAACAACAACAACAAGAATAATCTATTCACACACACACACACATAAGCACACACTGATGTCGCTTGCCTTTTTGCAACTGCGCTAAAAAGTATGCAGCACAAATTTTGTAAATTTTTAAAATTTATTATATTATATATTATTTTATTATTACTATCAAATTCAAGCTTGTCTTTTTTTGCATTATTTTTTTTTTTTTTGTTGTAATTTTATATATTTACTCTTTATCAGTTACTATAATTACACCTACAAGTGCTTTATTTCAAATAATAAAATGTCGAAAAAAAGCAAATATTTGTTTTGCCGTAAATTGTAATTAGATCGCAGTTAATTAACGCGAATCATTCGTTAGCATTATGACAGCAATTTTTTTATTATTTTTTATACCCTGTTAGAAAATAAGTCAAATGGGTATGTTGAAATCTTGGCGATTTTGGCGACTCAAAATATTTATTGTTGAATTAATGTATATTGCATTGAACTTACAAAAAGTTAATTTATTTTTTAAAATAGGGTATACTGCTGATCAAGTATTTCAATTATTTTTTTTGTATTTACTTTACATATTTATTTCTGTATATTTTTATATGCAAATGGTTTTTCGTCATTTGATGAGCTTATTTATTTATTATGCAACCAGCTGAGCATTTTGGGGGCAGCAATTGCATTCGAATTCGCATTCGCCATCGAAATTGCAATCGGATCGCATTTATTTATATTTAACGTATTTATTATATTTGTTGTCTACTTTATGGCGCTTGTCGTTTCGATTTGCGCCCATCAAATGGCAAATGACAACAATCGGTTTTCAGTTTCAGTTACTGCAGCGTATTTGCGGTTAACGACAGACCGCTGCCACACCCACCGCCCCCCCTTCCCCGTCGTCCGTTCCCTGGGTAATCATTAATCATGTGGGTGACGCCTAAAAGTATGCAGCAACTGCGGCATGCAATTAAAAACCAAACAAAACGCAACGACAACATAAATTTGCAGTGCCAGACAGACGTACAGAGGGTCAATGGGCGGGGGGTCAAGGGAGTCTTGGGTGCATCCGACAAATTCTTCTACAGTCAAGTGTAGCCCAAATTGCTTTTGCATAATTTTAGGCATTGCGTAAAAGACAACAAAAAATAATTTACAAAAAAAAAATAAAATAAAATGAAAAACAAAATGCAGCCCTGAGCGGCGATTTCAACGGCCCGAGTGGCAAAAACAGTGTGACCAGAGAGCGAGAAAGAGACACAGCCAAGAAAATTGTACACATAACAGAATAAAAGCGACAACTCAAAGTGGAGCCACACATGGATGCTGCCGGCACCACGCTGATGCTGGTGGATGCATCGCCCACGGAGAAGCACCATCAACAGCATCCGCACCCGCACCCGCATCCGCATCCACATCCGCACTCGCATCACAGCCATCAGCGGCACTTGCACCGCCAAAGCGGCGAGCCCGGCGGCCAAACAGCCGGCGATGCAACCGCCGTCGCCGCACCGTGCAACGAGCTGTCCGCTCCGGCTGCCGCTGGCTCCACTTCTGTGTCCAGTTCCAGTGCGGTTTTGGTGGAAACCGTTGTGACTGCCGGCACCTCGAACAGCTCCTCGGGCAACAGTTCGCCGGCGAAGGCGTATCTGCATCATCATCTGCATCACTCGCATGCGCATCTGCATCATCATCATTCGCTGCAGCTGCATCACACGGCGCCGCCCTCGCCCCTGGCCACAGTGCGTCACCAACAACAGCAGCAGCAGCAGCAACAACAGCAACAGCAGCAGCAACAGCAACAACTTTCGGGTGCCTCGCCACCGCCTGGCGCCTGTCTGTCCGTCTGCTGTTCGTCGGCTGCCGCCGCCTCGTCGCACCACCATGTGACGACCATGGGCCATGTGCCGCATCTGGCGGCCCATCATTCGCTGTATCCGCTGATGGCCGCCGCCCAACTGGGCTATGCCAGCTCCAGCGGACCCAGCTCGCTGGTCAACTCGCCCGCGCTGGGCCGACGCAAGCGCTACACAAGCACCTCCTCCAACTGTTCCAGCCAGTTTAACAACAACTACGCCGGACTCGACGTCGACTCCCTGGACGACATGCTGCGTAAGGTAAGCCGGAGAGCTCCCACCAGATATCTGTAGAGCACTGAAAAATAAGTTAATTTTCTGAACTTTCCCATGTTTAATTCATAGCGTAAGATTCCGTTTATTAAACTAATAATCAATCTGCTCTTCGAGCAAGTAAGGCTTAAAATAATCAAAATGATTAGTATAAAGACTAGTCAATTAAATGGCAATAGGTTTCATAAAGAAGACAGCTCTCTTAATAAATGAAAACCATTTAAACATGCAATCAAACTTAAAATATTTTTGTATAATTTATATTAGGTATGCGTACAGAATTATCGATATTATATCGATAATGAAATGCAAAATTAAAGAAAAAAATATACATGTAGAATGCATAGATATTTAATACTCTATGTTAGAAAATGTACTCATCGTAAATTGCCTTCCCTGCATTCTATTTTCGAAGAATTTAACTAATGAGTATCGAGTTGAATCGATATTGTCTATCGATTTTGTCATTATGCATCCCTACTTTTTATATAATTGATTTATGAAAAATATACAATAGAAAAACTATCTGCAAAATTGTGCAAAACTGTCTCAAAATTTTCGAAACTTCCGCGGTCCCAAATGGGCAAATACCAAATAAATATATTTTTTTTGATCTGTAGAGGAGGTAAACTAGCTTAAAAAACTACGGGCGATATATAGATTTCATCTAATCGAATTAATATTTGTTAGTAAAAATAGTTTGCACATGAAAGCACTTTCTTTGCATAATGCAAAAAGCTGAGTTTTAATCTCTTCTTAACTCTTTGTGAGATTTTTACTTATTGAGACTTTTAAGACTCGAACCTTAAGATTCGTTTGTCTGATTATATCAACAATTTGGCGAGTAATTTTACTACCTATTGTGCGCACTTCTGAGGGCAATGCCATTGGGCCTAAGCAACGGCACACTAGTTCTTTGAGAACTTCCCACTCTCTCCATCTCTTTCTCTCTTTCTGTTCACTCTCTTTTTTTTGTTGTTTTTGCCAGCTTTCTCTCATGCCAGTCACTGCTGCATCTACTCGCCGTCTATTGTTCGTCTTTTTGGACCTGTCTGGCTGTCTGCTGTCCGCCGTAGCCATAAATCTTGAGCCTAGTCCGGCCGCACAGCGGGTGCTGCAAAAAAACCAAAAAACAAAAAAAAATATGCAACGGTTTTTACGTGTTGAACATTTTTAAGCGCGCAGCCGACCCATAAATAATATGCGACAAGTTTCTTTCCCTTTATTTTTTTATACAACATTTTTTATTGTATTTTTTTTTTAAGTTATTTTTTTTCGTGGACCAGCGGAATGCAAACAATTTAAATTTGTAATGCACCCCGAAAGAATGCCTAATGTGCTCTATATGTGTGTGTGTGGGCTGGCTGCAACAATGTTGCACGCTTGGGGGCAATGTGCGTGCCTGTTTGCATTACGTATAAGTACATATATATATATACATGTATGTTTATATATTACGTATACGTATAGGCAGCGTTACGGCTTTCTGGCCGCTTGCATTTTATTAGCGATAATGAACTCCACGTGCGCCAGTGCGAAACGATGCGAAACTAAACGAAACCGTTGCACACTTTGCGGCATGTGACCGCTGCTACCCTTCTGGATCACCCTGCACCCCTATTTAAATAGGGTAAGGTTGAGCCTGCTATAGTTTTAGCCACGTATGTAAATGTTGAAAAAGTCTGCTTTGGGTATGCCATACTTAGAGGCGTTCAATATCAAACACGTTTATTTGATTTGGTTCAGAGCTCCTATCTCAATTATATGTTGTATATATTATTATTTATATTATTCAATAGTTATAAATTCAGAACTTTGGGAAAGCACATTTTTCAAAAATTTCGAACAACAAATTTGGTTAAAGTAGTAACGTTAACACAAATCGAAAAATTTATTTTTAGATCTTCACAGTAGCGATTTTTACAATTTGAAATCGATAATTTCTTTTCCCTATGTGTCGATGTACATCGATTGTTTCTTAAAAGTAAATTAATTAGTATTTTATCGGTACCAAAAAACTTTCACATAAGTAATGTTGAAAAAAAATCGAAAAATCGTTGTTAACATTCGGAATTTTTATAAATTTGTATTGGATAATCTTTGTTATTTTTTCGATACATCGATAAATCGATTATTATCAAAATGTTTTTTAAATCAGATTTTAAAACTCCACGTTCAATTCGGATTAACAACTATACTATAAATATATATAGATATAATTATTTGTAGATATAGATTGATTTAACAATAGTGAGTGCGAATCTCATTTTAATAGGGTATCTTATAATCGAGTGCATTCGCCTAGCGTTCTCCAATGTGTTTCTATTGTGCAGTGTCGCATTGCCAAAGGCCTCCACAGTGAAAGGTGAGGTGAGCTGGGGGAAGGGGGGGGGGACAGGTGGGGGTCATGGGTCGATGGCTGATGTGGGTATCGGTGTATTGGTGTTGCCACCATTTCTAGCTGCTTCTGCATTGCATTTGTGGCCGCCGTAAAGGGTCTGCGGTATGCGGACCTGCGGACTGCGGCGCGGCTGTTGCTATTACCATTTGCCATTTCCCATTTCCCATTTGCTGTTTGCTATTTGCCATTGCGATTGCAATTGCAATTTTGTTGTGGCACAGTTTTCAGGCCAGGCGCGTGCATAATGGCAATTTGAATAATGTGCCAAAATATGCAGACATTTCATTGTTTGCACCGGCAAACCAAGGCCCCTATCCCCCACTCTCCGCCTTGTTAAACTGGGCCACTCGCTGACAATCAAAGTTTGCCACGATTCAGTTTGACGTTTGTCATAAACACGGCCTGGAAATTAGATAGACTTGGTCGCCGAAACTTTGCAGCAATAAACGAATGACGAGGTCAAAGGCAAAGCGGCAATAGAGAAGAGAGACCCCAAAAGCAAGCGCAGAACTTAAATCGAATTGGGTGAGGGGCTGACAAACAACAGGCAATAACAACAACAAGTCGAAAGTTGTTATCGAGTTGCGGCGCAAGTTTGAAGCATTTTTGGGCATCATCAACGAACTTTGCGGCTGCGTTTCTCGAGTGGCCCCAGCGACCAAAAGAAGAAAAACCGATCCGAAAAGGCGACTCGACCGATGGCCAATATTAAATGCGTATGCGAAAGGTGCTTAGCATGCGCACAGTGTGCCCAGCTGCGTTTGAAATGAGCCGAACAATAGGGCAGTTACTTGATGTGTTAAAGTTATTTGTTGTGGGGGTAAAGCCAAGCAGACACAGTTACTACAATAACATGTCAAGTGCACAAAAGCTATTTAACTTGCAAACAGTGTGACCAACTTTGTGTTCTAAAGTGCGTTCTTTGACCAGACTAAGGGTAAAAAATTTGTTTATCACTAATTTTCACAGGAGTTAAGGCAAATTCTTTTAGTCTCTAAACAAAAACAATAAATACAGCTAAAGACAAGTTATTAAATCAATATCAATATTAGTGTTACCAGCATATCACACTTGCAAACAATGTGACCAACTTTGTGTATGAAGGTGCCCTCATTGACCAGACTGAAGAAAAAAAGTTAGTTTATCAATAATTTTCACAAGAGTAAAGGAAAATCTTTTTAGTCTCTAAACAAAAAAAATAAATACACCTAATTACAAGTTATTAAATCAATATCATTGAATCAGTGTTACCAGCTGCGTTTAAAATGAGTTTAAGGACTCTAAATATTAGCCTTTCAATTAATAGCTAATTATAAAAGCGAAATACATTTTTATAAATTATTTTAAAAATTAATAATAAATTCGTTTAGTCTCTAAACAAATAAAGAAAAAACCAGCCAAGTTATTAAATCAATATCATTAATAAAGTGTTACCAGCTGCGTTTAAGATCAGTTTAATAACCTTTGAATTAATATCTTATCAAAAACATTTTTATAAATGCATTTAATAATTAACAATGAATTCTTTTAGTCTAAGTAAATAAATACAGCCAAATTAGTATCATTGCGTTTGAAATGAGTTGATGCAAGAATTGGCCTTTGAGTTCATATCTTTAAGTTATTTTAAAAAAGTGTATTTAAATGATGTGTGTTGTTGTTTGCTTTTTGGCCCTATCAATGGACTTTTTATGAGCTGTAGACGCAGACCAGCAGCTAACAATTATTTAATACATATAGCTTCAAGCATGGTCTAAGAATTATGCACACCTAAACGTAATTACGTGTGTGTGCGTGTGCTTGTGTGTGTGTGGAGGGAGGGTAGCCCTGTTTACACGCCTGCTTTGTGCCGGCAAGGGGAGCATTAGGCTAGGTGTGTGGGTGGGTGGGGTTTGGTTTGCCCAGGTCGCTCGTTAGTCGCCATGAAATGCCTTCGTTCTGGGAGCTGTGGCAGGCAACAAATGAGTAGCAGCCCGCATGGCACCAAAATTGCCACACACACACAATACGCACCTCAAGCAAGTACACACAAACAACAGAAGGCACACACACACAACACACATACACACACCTTCAACACCTGCATTGTGAAATAATGTTTTTATAAGCCACCTTTATGGGATGACAATGGGGAATCATTAAATGCCTATTTGCGCTTTTTTTTGTATACCCTTCTCCCATACAACAGGTACGAAACGGGTATAGAAAACTTGTGCGAAAGCTGCTTAAGCAAACGTTTAGTAATATTTAGTTTAAAATATAATTAACTTTTAAATAAACTACTAAATAACTACTAAGATTATTTAAGCAATGAATTGTTAAGTAGAATTTATATCATAATGTATCTATCATCATTAAAACTTGATTTACAGGGTAACTACTAGTCGTTCACTCTAACTGATTATCATTATTGTGCCCTTTGTTTGTGTTCCACTCGGTCGCTGTAATTGTGTGCGTATAGCAATCAGCTATTGTCAGCCTACGTAAATACCTTGTACTTATTAGTGCTGTGTGAAAAGTAAATCTTTCTATCTCTGTCTCTGTCTCTCTCTCTCTCTCTCTCTGCCTTTGTACTCTCTTTTCTTTCCGAGCTTTAAACTCTGATAAGAATTGGGAATCATATTCATTTCGCATATCGTGTGAATCTATGAACTAAGCTAACGGGAATCAAGCATAATGCGAGAGCTTGTGTGTGAGAGTGTGTGTGTGTGTGCGTGTGTGTGTGTGGACATAGAGTGGCACTGATAGACGCAGCTAATTTTGAGACGTCACGCATTTATCTTGCGCCACATGTTGGCAATCCTTGCCACACACACGCACACACAAACACACACACACATGTGTGCCAACCTTTCACAGCAGATTTTCTTAAGCGCTACTTCTCAGAATAAGCCAAAAAAAAAATAGAAATAGGAAAAAAGTAAAACAGTAAAAATAGAGAAACCAGCAAACAAAAAAAAACACACACACACAAAGCGTCATAAAATAGGAAAACTAACGAACTCGGGCAGCCCCAGAGCAGAAAAAAAAAACAAGAACAAAAAACAAATAGAAAAGAATGAAAAGAAAAGGGTTACCGCTTAACCGCTCCCGCCTTTAGTCCGCGCCCGCTCTCGCTACCCTAAGGTATGTGTGCGTGTCCATCAAGGGATTTCCTTCAATTAGGATTAATACTCCAGATACCAAAAACAAGGAAACCGAAAAAAAAAGAACAAAAAATTACAGCGCGTACGCTTAACTAGGGTAATGCCTTACACATGTACCCTACATACACATATGTACATATATGGAGTCCAGTCCAGACTCCGGAGACCCAAAAAATACCCAAAATCACCTAAGTACCCGGAGAGCCAGAGCCGGAGCCGGAGCAACTGCCATAAAGCTGGAGACGAGCTCTGGCCTCAAAATGGCGCACAATTGAGGCATTATTAGCAAAGTAGTTTTACATACCCTAAAAAATACAAAAAATAAATAATGTCAAAGTATACACGACTTGCTGATGACCTCTCGGTCTTCAAAATTCTTAAGTATAACTTAAATATATGAATTTCATAGATTACAGGGTATTCGTTTTATAAAACCATAACAAGTAATTAAAAAAACTTCAAAATCTGTTTAATTTTTTCATTGAATTGATCGATTCGGGATCATCACAGTTTGTACAGGGTATCAAAAGCCTGAGCATCGTTTGTTAGGTCTGGATAGGGAGTCAACCTTTTTGTTTTTTCTTCTTTTTTTTTTGTATCTTGACAAGGACTTTGATGAGGGGCCGCTCTGTTTCGGTTTGTTGTGCCTTAACTTTTCTGGCTCATTTTTTATATACATACATATATATATATATATATATATATATATATATATATATATATATATATTTTTTTTTTTTTTTTCGGTTCAAATTGCTTAAAAGTACAATTTATCACAATTGGCAATTGGATGCTATGTGCGAGTGTGTGTGTTCTGTGTGTGTGTGTGTGTGTTAGCTGCCTGGCAACAACTTGACCGAGTTTCCAACTAGGGCCACCAATTGCCCAGTATCATCTCTCTCACTCAGACCACAGTGTCAAAATGGATTTTCTCACATAGCCTGTTTTTTTTTATGTACAATTGCACTGTTCCTATCTTATTTCCTATCAACTCTCCTCGCTTTCAATTCCCTTTTCTAACACACTTAGTGTGTAGTTTTAGAGATTGGGTCATTTCTAACTTTTTTTGTTTGGGTTTTGTGGTCGAAAATTTGTTGAAAACTTTTGTTTGTTCAATGCGCCAAATTTATTGCTAAAAGGCGGGTATTGTGTAAAAATATCGATAATTGGCACAACTAATAATAGAGAAGATTTTGAAAAGACGTTAAACAAAATTGCAAGTAAATAATAACAGAAATTTGAGGTGGTAAATTTAAATAAAAATTGTTTACTTAAAGTATAAATATATAATTCTATAAGAATATACTTACCATACAACATAAATAAGAATAAAAACTTTTTTAAATTCCTAATAAATAACAATTAATAAATTACTTTTTTATATACTTACTAAAAACATATATATATTTATCGATAACTGCTTATGTTGTCTGCTTATGCATTTACTTTTTATATCAAATATATTTAAAATTTTTTAATCAACTCCTGAATTTTATGCTTTCGCATATTTATCGAGTTCATGTTGTGTGCTTATCGATAACTAAAGACTAAATCACTTTGCAGCAGCCTCAGCGCATACAAAAAATATGCAAATTTAATATGATTTTAATTTGGGCCAACAACAAAACCCTTAGCAGCACACACACGCACACACCCACACACACACACACACACACACCCTCAAAGGGGCACTTTTATCACTTTTTGTGTAGCTGCAGTCATCATCATCGTCATTGTCATCAGCTAAACTATTGAAATGCTGAGAGAGAGTACGCAAAAAAAATCTGACTGGAAAGCAGAAACAACGCGTTGCCCGCATCCTTGGTCCTCTCCCCCCTCCTCCTCCTTCCTTATTCTCCTCCTCCTTCTGTTCAGCGCTGGCTTTTTGATTCGCTTTCTTTGCATACTTTTGTGCGCGGCTGCATTCAATTTCTGTTTGGGTTTCAGATTCACAGATACCAGAATCCAGATACCAGTTGCCATATCCACAACCCAGTTACTGATGTGTGTGTGTGTGTGTGTGTGTGCTCGTTCGCGTGTATTCGTGTTCACGTGTAGATTTTATTAAACATATGAATTCATTATGTAAATGCGACAACGTCAACGACAACGGGGACGACAACAACGAGAAAGAAAATTGTATGAAAATCGCCTTTTGTTGCCTGCTCCATTTCCCATTTCCCATATTCCCCTGACCTCGCGCTCCTTTTGCATATAAGTAGTTGGGCAACGTTGGGTTAATGGGTTATGTGCTGTGATTTTCGAAAAGAGTGCTTTTCCCCCCGCACCCCCACCACCCCCCTGCAGAGTCTTTTGTTGATTTTTATGTAAAGCGCAAATTGATTTGGCATTGGCAGCAACAATGCGGCTGCTGCGGGGCCAGCGGAAGCAGCCATAAGAAATTATTAAAATTTCCATGCAACAAAGAAATATTGCTTGCGGCTTGCTGCTACTTTCAGCTTTTTTCTTTTGTATGCGACTATTGTTGCCTTTTGTTGCAGCTTGTTGCTTAATTGAATTCGAACTGTGAGCGCGTGCTTGCCCCTTGATCCTGCCCAGACTGCACTCGAACAACAATTACCGGACGAGTGGACAGCCCAGGGATCTGATCGGTGTGTGGCACACCGAATCTTGAGGAGGAGTACAAATCACGATGGCTCGGGCTCAACTGGGCGGCTGTTAAGTTGTCCACCCAACTGTCTGTTTGTCTGTCAGCTATTGTTATTGTTGTTCACACACAATTAACACTCGAACAGGCCTTAACGCTGGGGCTTAAGTTGATGTGAGTGATGCCGACTGGAGTGGGGCATATATGCTACATATACCGCATGCCACATGCCACATGCCACATGCCACGTTCTGGCAACCTACACACCCACACAAGCGGCGAATAACATGCCACTTAATTTCGTTTCTTTTCATTTTGGCAACAATGCGACGCACAGTGAAGAAAATTTCTGCGAAAATTGTGATTATATCGATATTATCGATAAATGTATGTCGAAATTGTATTTTTATACGAAACTTGCTGACTTATATTCTAAAATATAATTATAACTGCAAATTTTATAAAAATTATAAAATTCTAAAAAAAATGATCGATAAATGCAATTTGTATGCATCGATATTTATCGATTAATGTTTTTTTTATACATAATTGAAATATATTATATTTTTGACAATATGATCACCTCCCAAAACTCTTTAATATAATAAAAGCTCATTTACAACTTTCATGTGCTTTTTAATCTGTAGATGATGTTTTATTATTTATGTGTATTATTTTATTTTTCTTTCGATAATTTCTATGTATGTGGTATCTGGAATCTTAATTATTGCTGAAAGTTAAAGAGAATTTATCGAACATATTGACTATTACACATAAATAATTTTTTCACATTTTTTTTTTTATTTTACTTGAATGGAGCCCACTGTGCAGCATCTCATTGTTGGCACTGTTATTTTCATTGTTGCTGTTGTTGTTGTTGTTGTTTTCGCTTGTCATAAAGCGGCGTGAATGTAATCAAGGCGGCTATTATTCTTAGATTTGAAGCGCAAATGAAAACGCCGGGCAAAGGCGCCGGAGCAGGCAAGACAACAGCTCCGCAGCTCCAGTTGGGGTTCAATACGAAACAATGGCCACCTCACTACATGTGTGTGTGTGTGCGTGTGTGTGTGTGTGTGTGTGTGAATGTGTGTAAACGTGTGTGCCGCAGCAGCAACAAAAAGGCAAACGCGCTGTCGCATACAAAAGCGTCATTGTTTGAGGCCGCGGCTGAGCAGCTGCGTTTTTGGGGGGTGGTCGGTGGTAAATGATGATGGAGGAGTGTGGGCAGAGGTGAAGGAGCGGAGGGGAGGACTGGAGATGGCGCAGACATGTAAGTGTTGCGGCTCATGTGCTTAAATATGCACATGCGTTCATTGTGCGTTCGTTTGTTTGTTTTCCTTATATTTTTTGTCAGCAGCACATACATTTATTTTTAAGTAACTTCGCACATAGTCAGGTTGGGCGCGTGTCGTGACACGAAACCCGCACAGCTGCTCACGATAATCAAAACAAGATACATTAGCCAAATCAGAACAGGCCACAAATACAAAAATAATTCCTTTTAACGCTTATTTAATAACAAATTTGCAAACAGGGAAAATAAAATTGAAATTCAAGTTAGAGCGAGAATCGATAAAGCATTGAAATTCGATTATTAAAAATCAAAATCGAATTGAGGCAAATTCGCAAAATAAAATTTATTTAAAAATTATAATTGGTTTATGCTTTAGCCAAATTAAAACAGGCCACAAATAGAAAAATAATTGTTTTTAAAGCTTATTTAATAACAAATTATTTGCAAACAACGAATATAAAATGGAAATTAAATTAAAAATCAAAATTCAATTTGACCAAATTCGCAAAGAAAAATTGTTTAGAATTTCTAATTGATATCTGCTTTAAACTGTTTTGTGTATTTTTGTTTATTATAAATTTTGTTGACTAATATTCTAGGAAATCAGATTAAAATAAATATATAAAATTTATTTACATATGTTTTGTTCTTTTTATTATTATTTTGGTATTATCTTTAATCAGCGAAATTTCACGATTTTTTTTAACTCTCCCTCAGCCTTAATCTTGTATGCTCTTTGAGCGTAAAAATCAATCCATATGCAGAGTGCACTCATATTCTTAATGGCAATTCATTTGTACACGCTTGTCTGAGATTCGGTTTCAATTAGTTCATAATGAAAGTGCATTGCTTTTAATAGATAATAACCGCGAAATGGCGTTGTAAGCCCCGCCCATACGGCAAACCGGGGCTATGTCAAGTGCCAAGCCGCCTGTGCACATATTCTGGGGCTCTTTTGGGCCAATGTCTGCTATGTGGTTCGGATCTGGTTCCGGTGCTGGTCGACTTTTTGGCCATTGTCTGCAGTTACCCGCTTTGTCCCACGTTGGGCGCCAATGCCAAACAATCGCATTGTAATGTTTCAGTTGTTGTTGTTGTCGACTTTGGCTGCAGTTTTGTCGGCTTTTTGTCTTTTGCGAACAGTCAACGTCAATGCCACAAAAGCCACTCGAAATATGCTTGCTGTGCGCATATTGGTGTGTGGTTGTGTGTGCGTGTGTGTGAGCGGGTGTTTGTACCAGCAAACAGAATTATTGAAGCGCGTCGTCCAAAAAACCCAAAACAAAAAAAAAAAAACAAAATGAAAAAAAAAAATTTGCAACAGCATCAGTCCTTTGCCGAGCCTTTTATGCTGCCGTCCGTTTGTCCGTCCCGCCCCGCCCACTCTGACAACCGTCCGCTTCACTTAGCTCAACGTCCTCGTCATTTTGGCCATGTTGTTGCAGCTGCAGTTGCCGTTGCTGCAGTTGCGGCTGTGGCTGTGGCTTTTGGGTCACTGTAAAAGAATTAAATTACAGGAGCCTCTGGCAAAGGACTTGCCGTTGGCCAGCTATGTGCGTCAGGTCGATAAATGGAATATTGAACGGTTAACTGTGAGGTAAATTCCAAAAAAAAAAAAACAACAGAAATTCCAACGAATTTTCCATTGTGTTATCAGACAGCAGCTGAAACATAAACTGTTGCAACTATCATAGGAACTTTTGACTGAGATGTTTTTTATCTATAAAGCTGACATTTGGTATGTTTTTAATTAAATTGTGTATGGATTAGTACAATTTAAAAAAAAAGATTTTAAACTCGCTTGAGTTGTCTAAATATTCAATAAATATAGTTTGAGAAACGGTTCATAATTAAATATTATGGTTTATTTCGATTTATATATGTCGATTGTTTTGGGTCATCGAAATATTGGTTCTAAACGAGCTAGAAAACTAGTTCCGTTTATCTAAATATTTTTGGCAAAATAAATAAAATAAAAGAAGTGTCAGAAACGGTTCAGAATTGATTATTATGGTTCAGTGCAAGAACCAGATCAAGTCAGGTGGCATACGATTGAATATTTCCAATTTATATCAATTGTTTTGGGTCATCAAAGTTAGTTAATTCTGTTCCAGTTACCAAATAAATATTTAAAAAAAATTAATTTTAAGAAACGGTTTAGAATGATTATTATGGTTCAGTGCAGGAACCAGATCTACTCAGGTGAATATTGAACATTTTTTAATATATTTCGATTGTTTTGGGTCATCGAAACTTTGTTTCGGAACTAGCTAGAAAGCAAGTTAAATCTGTTCCAGTTACCAAATTAATTTGTTGTCAAAATATTGAATAAATGAATTTTAAGAAACGGTTCAGATATAAATTTTATGGTTCAGTGCAATTAGGTGGGATAATGTTGACTATTTCCAATAAATTTCGAATGTTTTGAGCCGTGGAAACTTTGTTTTCGGAACTAGCTAGAAAGCTTTCCTGTCGAAGGTGCCGCTCTATAAACAAATCTTCAAATCAGCCCCACAAACTGAGCCACCCACCAGATAACACCCACCCAAAACTTGCCCCCTTGTGGAAGCCCACTTTCAGGTCGAAGCTTTGACATTTTGTGGAGCCCGCTGGCTTTTTGCAGTGTCAACAGCCGCAGATTTTGCGCTTGTTGTCGACCAATTTTTGTGTGCCCCAACTTTTGACTGCTCAAGCAGCAAATCATATTGCCACATCTTGCTGTCTCTGTCGCACACTTGCCGGCTCAGTCACAGCTGAAACTTTGTCAACAATGTTGAATAATTAAAATGCTCCCTCGACAACAAGTCTGACGACTGACAAAGACTGGAAAGCGACTTCGGCTTCAGTTCAGGCCCCATTTCGGCAACATTTGTTCCCCGCTGTTGGCTTGCATTGTGTTCTGCCAGCGACTTGGCAATTTTTAGTTGGGTGGGGGGGGTAGGTGGTAAAAGGGGAGGGGGGGGGGCGATCTGTGTCTTGGGCGGGCTCGACGTCAGGTAGAGACAGGTGGACAGGCTGGCTGCTTGGCTGGCTGGCAGCAAAGCTCATCAGCAATTCTCAATTGCTATTATAATATTTTTTTTGTTGTTGTTGCTTTTCGTTGTGCTCGCCGGTTTGGTAAACACCTGATACAATGGCAGCATGGGGGCCATGGGGCATGCCCCTTGTACGAGGCAAGTTTTTGCTTAATGCGCAGTCCCCATGCAGTGCCAAAGTTTGTCAGGCTAAAAATTCATCAACTTTGTTGCATAATATTTCAATAAAGCCTCAACAACACTCCACGACAGAGAGAGGAAGATAGAGAAAGGAAGAGAGAGAAAGCGAGAGGTCGATAAGAACTGTAAGAGAGTGAGCCAGGAAATTGCCTGGCATCATCAAATTAAAGCATGCCACACCCCCCACCTTTTGTGGCGCCCAACAATAGTGCACTGGGGAGTGTTTTAGCTTTTGTGCAGCCTTATAAAAAAACACAACAAAAAATATATATATGTATAATAACCTATTGCAACGACACGCTGACATAGGGCATGGGGCATATTTGGGGGCTGTGCTCCCAGGGCGACATTTTCTAAAATGCAAGAAGCCAGTCAAATTAGTTGGCTGCTTAATGAAAACTTGGCTGACAACATTGGCCTAATAGAATTTTCCATTAGGCTGCAAAATAATTTGCCGAAAATTTGCACAAAAATGTATGCACAGATTTTCAGATGCGAGTAAGTGTTCCCGACTAACAGATACCCTGTTCTATAAATTTTTAATGATTAAAATGTATTTGTTAACTCCACCATATATCCTTTTCTATATTCAATTATATACTATCATGCTCTCCATCGAAAATTAAGAAAGTCCATTTCTTTCACAATTTTAAACCTAATCACAAAATTTCATAGAAAGTTTTCTGCTTTTCCATATCATTAAATATATTATAATATTATATTGTTATGAAATTATAAATGAATATTTATTTTAAAGCTGCTTTAAATTTTATTCTATATGGTATTCAAAGTAACTAAAGCTGCTGTAGGTGATCGAACACTATCCGGTTGCTCTCTCTTTTCTTTGTTCCGTGTTCTTTCTCCCTCTCTCTCTCCTTTGATTTCTGTTTAATTTTGCTGTCAGTCCGTGTGTCCGTTGCGGTCCGCACAGCTTGCGCATAATTTTGTTTAATGTGTGTCCAATTAAACTTAATTAACTTGCGTGTGTGTTCGGCGGGCCAAGCGTAATTGTGAACCAGTCCCAATTTGTCGGCTGCCTTGTGACTTTAACCCGGCCACTGTGAGAAGTCAGCGGAAGTAGTCAGATTCGTAATTATTACCACTTACGGCTAAATACTAAAGTTTCAAGCGCACACGTATGTAAGTGTATGTGTGTGTGTGTGTGTGTGCTGGCCACAAAAAGTTTTGCAAGCCACAAAAATTTCCGTATCATGCAACTGCAACAACAACAACAACTGCAACAACATTAAAAAGTTTTAGCCGAAAAAAGGCTACTGCGCAAGTTTTTCTAGGGATACACTTTTTGCCTTAATACGTTCGCTGTGGTTACGCTTCTTCTTCTTTTTGTTGTTGTTGTTGTTGTGGTTTTTGTCGGTGTTCAGTTTCCTGTTTTTCGGCTGCTTTTCGTGAAATTTGCCTTGCCTACTTTTTGGGACGCATTAAATTTATGCTTCCACCTTTGGACAAAACATAAATCTTTGTTATGCCCTTTGCTAGCTTCAAAAAGCAAAAAAATATTACAAGCAGCCGCCTTTTGTTGGCCCTGGTAATTATTTTGGACATTTCACTTTTTATACCTTAGCCAAAGATTTTGGTCACAAAACAGAAGAAGGCAGCTTCCGCTAGAAAAATTGGTTTTTGTGTGAAAAATGTAACACAATTTAGCAATAATATTTCAGTTTAATTTGCTTAACAGAAAATGTGCTATATGTGAGTTAGTGTATTTAATCTTCGAACAACTTTCTGTTTTTTTTTTTTATATATATTGCATATTGTTTTCAGTTGTTATTAATTTTAGCCAAATGGTCTCTGAAAATCCGCTAACTTTATAATGTGCTTAAAGCGTTTCGTGATATATTTAAAAATTTAATTATTTTGACTGTCTTAAAAAATTTATTTGCATTTGAAATCTTGCATAATAAATGACAAAAATTTTATTTGATTTTTAAATAGTCAATAAATTTGTGTTTGATTACAAATTTTTGCCAAATTCTATGTAAGAAGCAAAATATTTATATATGTATATCATAGATAACTATTATTATATATGTAGTATTTGTAACGATTTTTCTTAGCTTCGAAAAACTTTTATTGAAATTGAAGTAAATTATCGATATAACGACTTCCCTTTCTATGCTCACCTACATCAAACCGTTGGCCAATCAATTAACTTGTCAGTTTTTTGAAATGGGGTAAAAACCTGCCTACCAGAAGTTAGCCGCCAGTGAAACTACTATACACGCCCACTAGCCGGCCATCGACCATTTGTTTGGCACACGCAATGTTAACTTGAAGTGTCCATTGAATTGCGGCTCTGTGTTTAGCTATAAAAAAAAATGAGTGTTGCTAGCGGTTAAACGTTTCAATTTCCGTTTCCGTTTGCGTTTGCATGTGGCCATTAATAAGCCTTTGATTGCCTTAAGAGATTTATGTTTCAACGCCAAACGGGACTTCCCCACTTGACATTCCATTAACGCGTTGTGCTGATAAATCACATGCGAGCCAATGAGAAAAAATAAGCAAATAAACAACAACAAATAATAATAAGCAAAACTAACTAGCACAAAACACAGGCAACACATTTTTGCCGCCTGACATTGCATTATATATCGATAACAATTAGCAGTGATGCATGAAATGCGATAACATTAATTAGCCCCGACTCGGCCGCACAACAATAGAGCCCCAATGCCAAACAATTGGCGCCTGGTGGCTTTCGGGCTATGCATATAAAGCATGTGCGACTCCATCGCACGTCCCAGCCACCACCCCCTTTGGGTGCTTCTTGCCTGCAAACTTTATTAGCCAGGCCATAATAATAATAATACACATTGAAAGTGCACTGGTGTGTGTGTGTGTGTGTGTGTTTGGTGTGTATCACAGATATTTCCATTAATTTTCGGACCTGGCTTCCTCATAAAGCGCATAATTCATGCCGCATGTGAGCAGAGTTGAATCGGTTTGGCGGTAAAGAACAAGCGTACTCTTGAGTGTTGCCCGATAAATATCGATAAATATATCGAGCGCAGTTCGACTGCTGATCGATTAATATCTACAAATATATTAATATATTATATTTATTTTTATATTTATTATATATTTATTATATCTATCGATATATTTACAATATTTGATTTAAATTTGATGTACTTCTTCTTCAGAAGATGAAATGAATTTAATTATTTAAAATGGTTTTAAAATGTTAAATATTTAATTTGTTGATTTCTTATATGACATTTATATCTGAAACGCTAATTTTATATTTGCTTGTAAATAACATTAAATAATATAATATAATATCAATATGGACAAACTTTTGCTTTTTAATAAGGATCAGCCTCGCGAAATTTCTTTAAAGGCGCTACGCAATTTTCAACCAATTTCTCTGCTCAAATAGCAGTTTTTTTTTCGCTGGTTGTAAAGGAAATTTAGAAAGTGCGCGAGTTGCACTACACACACACACACACACACACAGGAACAGAGTGTCGCGAGGAGTGACACAAATACGAGACGACAGATGCCACTTAGAGGGCAGGCAGGGTACTCTGATGATGGTGGGTGGATGGATGGGTGGTTAGGTGCGGATGCGGGTGCGGGTGCGGGTGCGGGTGCGGGCGCCGCACTGTGTGCCTAGCCAAGTTGGCAGCCATGTCAACACTTATCTTTATGAGTTTCCGCTTTCTGTAAAGTCATTGACATGTATTCCTCCTGCTGACTGCTGCAAGCTCACAGACGCGCGGCGATGCCAAAAATAAACGCACAGCTGCCGTGCGAGGTGTGCCAAGACAAAGACGGGGGCAAAGAGCGAGCGAGAGAGGAAGTGGAGCGAGTGTGTGTGTGTGGGGGGGGGGGAAGGTGGGGCGGGCGAGAGACGTCAACAGTCAAGCAGCTCGTAACATTCGCGCGTGTTTATGCGCTGACTGTGTGTGTGTGTGTGTGTGTGTGTGTGTGTGTGTGTGTGTATTGCCTACTTTTCGGCATCATTTGCAAATCTTAAAAAAGAGTCGCTGTATGACATCGACATCGGCAAAAGGCCCATTGCAAACAACTGCCTCGTGGAGCTTTACCAAATGGATCTGAACTCCGTCTTTTCCACGATGGAGAGAGGGGTGTTGTGTATGGGCAAGGGTATAACGGTCCTCAGCTGCTTTCGGTCGCGACATTGGGGCAAATTGTTGAAATCACGAGTGCGCTTTTGGGCGTTAAATGCTATAAATTACATTCCGAATAGCATAAATAAGCGAGAAGCCAATGAAATTTGCGCACACAAGTATTTGGTCAGGATAGTTTCTTGGCGGTGGGGTGGAGGGGGGGCAGCTGTGGCAACCAGCTGTAAAATTATGAATAAATTTCTTCGATGTCAGAAAAACAACATTGTTTAGATTAGGTATTTTTTCTTTTCATCTTATTTTTGGGCTTGTGAAAAACTCTCTTGTAATTCAAATTTTGTTTGCAAGGAACTTTTTGACTTGGCCCCAATTTAAGTACGAAATCAAATTTTTTTACCTAAGTGATTGAAATGTTTAGTAGACAACTTTATTTGTATTAATAATATATTTAATATTATTACGAGAAACTCTTTTGTCAATTGTTTTAACTATCTTTTTATTTATTTATTTTTTTATAGTGTGAAGTGTAGAAAATTTCATAAATGATTTCTTTTCTCAGCAACTTCTAAGTAATATTCAAATATTAATTATATAAATATTAATTTTAATATTAAACTAAAAATAACGCAGGACTTTGAAATGCAAATTAAGTATACGAGTCGTATTCCCTGCTGGGCCGATGCTTATGTCCTTTAGTTATGTGCGGTTTATGAGTTGACTGCATTTGACAAAACTACACCCAACAGTTACACACACACACACACACACGTATGTGGGGGCCATCAATGTCTGGTTCAGGCTAAGAATTGTTGCCGCACAAAATAATATATATAATATATGTTTTGGCTTCAGTGGCTTTAAAGGGCAACAGCAGTGCTCACGCTTTTCACTTTTATTATCCTTTATGTGCAATTTCACACCTTCAATTGTACACACACACACACACACAGTCATAAGCCGGAAACGAGTGGAGAAATAAGATGCCACACGTAGCAGCAAATCAAAATCTTGAATTTATTCCACATACGAAGCGCATGAATTTCAAATTACTGTGGGAACAGCACACAAAACAGAACCAGTTCCAGTGTGGGATGGAGGGGGGAGGGAGGGTGGGACTGAGGGTGCGAGGTGGAACGTCTTTCGGTGGGTGTGTACGTAGTAGTCGACACGATTGTCCGAAGCCTGCACAAAGACGTGTGAACACACTGACTTGCCACATACACAAACACAAAGTCACTGGACTGTTCTCGGTTTCTCTCTCTTTCTCTGTCTTTCTCTGTCTCTCTCTCTCTCTCTCTCTCTCTCTCTGCCATTCTCATGTTTATTTCCATTTCCATTGCCATTCACAGTGTTTGACTGGCAGGCGAAACGTGTGCAACACGTTAGATGTGGCAAGGAGAGAGACGAAGAGAGAGAGGGAGAGCAAGATGGAGTGTATGTGTGAAAGAGAGCGCACATAGCTCTAATGACTGCGCTGTGGTCGTATCTTAACATTTTTAAACCTTTTTTCTTCAGATGCCTTTTGGTATTATCTGGCACCTATTTTGTTGCCTAAAAAAAAGAGGAAAGTCGGCAAGTTGGGCCAGACAAGCAACTGAAGCTGTGGCATGTGGCATGGTAAAGCGGCTCATTTGAAATTCATGCGGCCACTCACTGGGTGCATAAAGCAATCAAATCAACCACAAACACACACGAGTTGCTGTTGCTGTTTGGGGCAGAGTCGCAGTTCAGGTTTTTAGCAGCTCTTTTGGTTTCATACACGTTTCACTCGTGTAAATAATAAATAAGCTTAGCATACTTTGCGCCGCACGCTGAACGCTTTGGACGTGCTAAGGCCGACATTTGTGGCATAAAAACGCCGACTATCGATTGCAGCAACAACAACAATACGGAAACTGAGCTGAGGGATTGTGCCGGTAACAGGCAGGCAGGCAGGCAGGAGCCACCAAAATCCCATCAAAGCGAAAGCGAAAGCTGCCACTTGTGCAACCCTTTTATTATTATTTTATTCCATTCTTTTTTTTTGGTGTTTTTGTTTTTTTTTCCTTAACAGGCCCGCCATGATTTATGCATTCAGTCCTGGCCAGGAGGCAAAGCTCTACCACATTTGCATGTTAAATCAGCGCACGAGAGTTGCCAACAGTTCAGTCTACACGCAAAAGTAGGTGCGAGCTTTCACTGAGATTTGCATTTAAGATTGGCCTAATGCGACGAATTGATCTGCGCTTGATCTAGCCAAGCGATATTAGCATTAGCTTTCACCCATAAAATATGTGCCAAAAGAAATAAAACAAATATGTCTAAGATAATGGATATGAATATTTTTTATCCTGGTCAAAAGACTTGCAATTTAAATATCTTATAAATTAAAGCGAGTACTAAAAAAAATTTGGAACCTATTCAGATTTTGTTAAATTTTTACAACAATTGATAATAATTTTGTCTTCATTAGTAAGGTTAAAAAAAAAAATTACAATCTAATCGAACTTTAACTCGATAATTTTTTCTTATAAATAAATGGCTCTATTAGGCAACTTTAAGCTTAAAGTCAAGCTTTACGTTAGTGATGTGACAAAAAATCGAAACATTAACAGCTTGGTGTTTTCCAATTTTCTAATTTCGATAATCGCTTTTTTCGATTTATCGTCTCTTCGTCGATTAACTCATAATTTATTTACAGCTAAGCCTTTTGTAAATATGACTAGCTTTAGAAAACTTTTTATTAGACTGTAACGCCTTCTTTTTATTTGTAGAATTTGAAATCAAAGAATTAGTCATCAGTTTTAAAAAGTATTTGGTATTTTTTTATTAAATCAAAACAAAATGTAATAACGATAATCCAAAAAGGGATATCATGCCAACACAAACTAGGAATAGTAATTATTATTATTAAAAAAAATAATGTTGCTAACAACAGTTGAACAACTTCTGAGCATGCAGAAGGAATGACCCACACCATTGGGCACTCTTTTGCCTTCTGCTCTGCTGCTCTGCTATGCTTTTTGTGAAACCAATTAGTAATGCAATTAATGAAGCGCAATCTGTAAAGGAATAAAAAATGTTATATATATATATATAAAGAAGGAAGTAGCATAATGAGAATAGTATAGGAAAAAATCAAAGAAGCGCATAAAAGTATGCAATGGAAAATAAAAACTGCAGAACGAGGGTTTTGGCCCAACTAGACGCTAGAGATTGAGCTGCAATTGAAAGCAAGGGCCGGCAGAAGCTTATAGTCCAGAGGGGGGGGGGGCGGAAGTTGATGCTACTGCTGCTGCTGCTGCTGCTGCTGCTGCTGCTACTGATGCTGATGCTGCTGCTGCTGCTGCTGCTGTGCCAACAGCAATTTGTCTTTTCATTAATTATTTAGCAAGCAAAGCGAAGCGAAGCGCCGGCACAAATGTAGGCGAGAATTGCCAGAGAATCGTCGATGGGTGTGGTGAGGGGTGCGGGGGGTGGGGGAGAGGAGTGTGGCATGCACTCGTGCTTGCTAGAATATTGACAGTTAATTAATTGAATCTGTTCAACGTGTTGCAGCAACACCAGCAACAGCATCAGCAGCAGCAGCAGCAGCATCGTCATCATCCTACTGAATGGCTATTGCCAGTGGGCGTGGCATGGCCAAAAGTTTGAAGTACAATAGTGCAAAAAGTTGCGCACTTAATTGTCTGGGCCAACGGAAATGTTGGCAACTAGTTACAAACTTGGCTTTGGTCAAGTTGCAAGTTGCAAGCTGCATGCTTCAAGTTGCAACTAGCGCATAAAGTCATTAATGTTTCAATTCGATTGTTGCACCCTCGTGTACTCTCTCTCTCCCTTTCTGCTAATGCAGACAAATTAATACAGCTGTAGCTGCTAACAAAAATAAAAAAAAAATAAATAAAAAAAGTTGCTTGTCATTAAATTGATGCGAGTCCCAAAAACAGTCGTTAGAGCCATTTATGTGGCATACGCCGCTGATTAGTGGCAGCTAGTGAAAAACGCTGCGCTCGGCAAAAATCAATGTTAGATGCGGCAACAAATTTTTGCGGGGGAGTTGTCGAGGTGCCACACTGCCTGTCACTTGTTATCAGTCAAAAGCACGCGCCTCTCTCACAACGAATGCTGACATTTTATTCCCTTCTTCAAGCTCTTCGTACCCTGCAGCAGTTTAGATAGGGCAACGAAACGAGAAAAAAAACACGTAAATATACATACACATATATTTGCTGTAGCCTACTTTTTGGCATTTGATTACGCATTTTATAGGGCCATTCGCTCAATTTGTCACATTGACAACTCACACAGCTACCCTGCAGCATGGCGCATTACTTTAAAATCGCAAAAACATACTAAATTCAAGATCTAACGATGGCAAATTTGTTTTTCAAATACTTTTCTTTATAGATCATAATGCTTTTATTATTTGTTAAATAAAAAAACAAAAATATAATAAAAATTTACACAATAATTTGTCACGTAACGTATGCGCATTTGTTCCAATTTTTAAAACAAATAATAGTGACATAATCAAAATTGAAATGTAAAATATATATATTTGTATAATGGAACTAATTTCATTTTAATGCTTTGCTTGCTCAATAATTGATCGTCTTTTGAATTAAGCTTATATTTTCCTTGCTCATTTCGTTGCGTTTTTAATCCAAGAACCAAAATTAGCTTTGAATTATTTTGTGATTGCATTTATGCGTCGCCCGAGCTCCGCGAGGTTTCTGCGCTTGTGCTACGTGGTTGCCAGACTTCACGATGCCAGTTTCTCTGCTCCATTAATTTGCGCCGCAAAAACAAACTGAAAGGCGGGGCTGTCATACACTTACGCTTATACAGACCCCGGACCCAGACCCCGGACCCCAAATCCAGACCCACACCCGGGGCTGATTGGTCACGTGCCTGGCGCACGGGGCTGGGCTTCAATTCGTTGTGATTGCTTTGTATCGATTACAAAATGCATTACAACATTGCCACATGATAAATAACATCGAATGGGCGGATCTGGGGGGCGGCATAAGCGTGCCTCGGTACTTAAAATTAATGGAAACAATGAGCATCGCATGAACAATACGAGCTTCTAATGCGTGCTCAACATATTTAAATTCGGCTGCCCAAACATCAAGTGTTTTATTATTGATTAAAACTGAAGAAAGCCATCGTCTATCACAGCTTCATAATTGACAGCTAGAGAGCATGCTCTCATTGCCCTCTTATGGCAAAACAAATGGATTCTTTCTTCTTATTTATTATTTACCTGCTTTTCCTAGTTTCTGGTTACCCTCTTTTTTATCCTTTGCTAGAAATTTACCATAAATTATTGAATACTGTTAATTAATTATTTGTACTTGATCTTTGGGAATGTCCATCTGAATTGATGAAAATAAATAATTCTAAAACTTTTGACATGTAAAGCTCTTGGATTCATAGCTCCCATATTTTAAACTCCCATAACTTTGCCAAAAGTGAGCCGATTTTGAGGTTTGATGGCATTTTTGTCATGATTTTTTCAATAGCTTTATTCTACATTCAAAATAAAAGAATTTCAGAAAATAAAATTTTTTGATATTTTTGAAAAAATCACCTACCCCTTGTTCGTTAAAAAAAAAATTTTTTTTTCAAAATTTAAAATTGCGAATTTTTATTTTTAATCGATTGTATTTGTCAAAATAAGCATAAAAAACTACATTTAAGCCGATTCTATTTGTCAAAATAAGCATAAAAAACTACATTTAAGCCGATTCTGAGGGGGTCAAATTTTTGGTCAAAAATCATGCCAAAATCGACAAAAATTTTGACATGTAAAGCTCTTGGAATCATAGCTCCCATATTTCAAACTCCCGTTACTTTGTCAAAAGTCAACCGATTTTGACGTTTAATGGCATTTTTGTCAGGATTTATCCAATAGATTTATTCTACATTCAAAATATAAGAATTTCTGAAAATAAAATGTTTTGATAGTTTTTGAAAAAATCACCTACCCTCCCTTGTTCATTTTCAAAAAAAAATTTTTTCAAAATTTAAAAATGCGAATTTTTACTTGTAATCGATTGTATTTGTTATAATTAGCGTAAAAAACAACATTTAAGCCGATTTTGAGGGGGTCAAATTTTTAGTCAAAAATCATGCCAAAATCGACAAAAATTTTGACATGTAAAGCTCTCAGAATCATAGCTCCCATATTTCAAACTCCCATAACTTTGTCAAAAGTGAACCGATTTTGACGTTGGATGGCATTTTTGTCATGATTTTTCCAATAGATTTATTCTACATTCAAAATATAAGAATTTCTGAAAATAAACATTTTTGATATTTTTTGAAAAAATCACCTACCCCCCCCTTGTTCATTTTCAAAAAAAAATTTTTTTCAAAATTTAAAATTGCGAATTTTTACTTTCAATCGATTGTATTTGTCAAAATAAGCATAAAAAACTACATTTAAGCCGATTCTGAGGGGGTCAAATTTTTGGTCAAAAATCATGCCAAAATCGACAAAA
>SCDY01000780.1:0-45784 GCA_004143825.1 Drosophila micromelanica | reverse complement strand
CTATTTATGACCATTAAAATCGATTAAACATTAAAAAAATTCGCAATTCTAAATTTTGAAAAACATTTTTTTTTGAAAATTAACAAGGGGGGAGTACATGCTTTTTTTTCCAAAAAAATCCAAAAAAAATTTATTTTTGAAAATTCACTTATTTTGAATGCAAAATCAATTTAAATGGAAAATTATGAACAAAATGCCATCAACCATGAAAATCGGTTCAGTTTTGGCAAAGTTATGGAAGTTTGAAACATGGAACCTGTGGATCGGAAGGCTTTTCTTGTCAAAATGTTTGTCAATTTAGGCATGATTTTTGACGAAAAATTTGACCCCACCAGAATCGACTTTAATGTTGTTTTTTCTTCTATTTATGACCATTAAAATCGATTAAACATATAAATTCGCTATTCTAAATTTTGAAAAAATTTGTTTTTTGAAAATTAACAAGGAGGGAGTACATGCTTTTATTTCCAAAAAAATCCAAAAAAATTTATTTTTGGAAATTCACTTATTTTGAATGCAGAATCAATTTAAATGGAAAATCATGAACAAAATGCCAGCAAACATAAAAATCGGTTCAGTTTTGGCAAAGTTATGGGAGTTTGAAACATGGAACCTGTGGATCGGAAGGCTTTTCTTGTCAAAATTTTTGTCAATTTTGGCATGATTTTTGACGAAAAATTTGACCCCACCAGAATCGACTTTAATATTGTTTTTTCTACTATTTATGACCACCAAAATTGGTAAAAAACAAACAATTGGAATTCTAATTTTTGAAAAATTTTTTTTTCGAAAATGAATAAGGGGGAAGGAAATACATGCTTTTTTCCAAAAAAAATGCAAAAAATTTTTGATCAAAAATTCATTTCTTTTAAGTGCAGAATCGATCTTAATGAAAAATCATGATTAAAATGCCATCAAACATGAAAATCGGATCAGTTGTGAGAAAGTTATCAGAGAGCTATGGATCAAGACCGTTAATTGCCAAAATTTTTGTCAACTATAATCTGTCTGAACTGTTTGGTCTTTCATGCTTTAAAGCTATCTAAATAAATTTAAAATTTTCCACATGCCATGTTTTTGCCACAAACGCAATAAAAATAGGATATACAACTAGAGAGATCTCATGTCTGTCGTGTTGCCGTTTGTCAGTTACTCGGCTGCTTATTAGCGCTCATTATACTCACTAATTTGGGGCTGTAACAAGAGAGATATTCAATTCAACTTTCGCTATCAGCTCTCATCTTTATTTTCATTGCGCTTCATATGCTCTCAGCTTTAAAGCAGTTTAATTTTAATTACGTAAAATTACATACGAAACATATTCTGAAAGACAGGCGGAGAACACAACAACAAACACTTTCTAACAATGTTGGGTGTGTGGGTGAGCGGGCAGAAGTGAGTGCGAAGAGTGAGCGAGAACAGAAGCAGCTGAGCGGTAGCGTCAAAGTTCGTTCACTTGTAAACACAAAACGAGCGCCAACGGAAAAAAACGACAACAACAAAACAACTCAAAAGTCAAAGGCAGCGGCAGCAGCAACAACGCCGCTGCGCCGACGACGTCGCTGAGCAACAACAATAAAAAGTCTTTTTATGCTGCTCAACTTTGGCGCTTTTTATTAAACAAGCCGACGATGGCGAAGCAGACGGCAAAGAAACAAGCGAAGCCACAGAGCGGCTCAGAAGGAACGCCGGCTAAACCGGTAACACTTGTTTACAGCCCACACGAGAGAGAGAGAGAGAGGAGCCAGAGTAAGATTGTAAAACACAGGGAGAGTAGGTACAAAAGCTTACACGCCTCTATACACATGTAGCTGTAAATGCATAAGTGTACGTGTATGTGTATGCAAGAGCATGAAAAATATGTTAAACTTTGAGCGAATGCATTCTGAGTGGCGATCGGGCAATGGGCTACAGGTGACAAAGGCAAAGTTTCCTCTAAAGTCATCATTATTGTCAATATAACAAGTTTATTGGCTGCTCTTCCGAACCGGGGGTCATTAGAGAAATGCTTAGGATATGCGAAGTTTGTTGTTTTTGCAGCTCACTTGATTCCATGCTAAGCTAAGATTAAACGCAAGTTAATGACTCAATTAAGTTCAAGTGTATGAAAAGAAAGGCAAGGAAAGAGGCAAAAACTGAATGAACCGCATGAGCAGTTAGAGAGAAAGAGGCACATACACAGTAATAAATTGTCACATTAGGTACGGCAAATTGTCGTGCAAATATGCGACGGAAAGCCCATCAAACTACTCGAAGTATCTCTGAACTGTACAATTAAGGAAATACATTTATTGAAGTTCACTGCGCTTTGTGTGGGTTTTTCTTCAGCTTTTCTCTTTTTGTTTTTATTTGTAATGCATAAATATTTATAACAGTTAATATGATGATTATGATTGATGTTAAAAAGTTAGAAAGAAAACAAATTAGTTAAAACTACCATAAAAGTTCCTCAAAAATAAAAAGAAAATGTCTCCAATCTATATTGACTGTTACAAACACCCTTTTTAAAACTAACTATCTGGCTTTTATTTAAATTTATAATTAATACGATAAACGCTACGCTTAACCATTTGTTGATAATTTTTTTTGGTATTTAACTCAATCAACAGGAGCTCAAGCTGCTGCCGACGCTGTCGTCGCCGAATAAGCGGTCGTAACAGCATCCAAAACAAAGTGTTTAACAGCCCTGTTCAAGTTGGCGCGCTCTCGCTCTCATCAGCTGCATTGAGCGTCAAATTCAAGGTCGCTCCATGCAACATACATTGCTGAAGAGAGCTGGAGCGCGTGAGAGCACATATTCAGCAAAACTGAGCGCAAGCTATGCAAACAAGTGACGACACGACGGCTGCTGTTGCTGGCCTGTTGATGTTCGGCTCAACGCTGCTCTCGCTCTTGTTGCTCGCTCGCCCACCACCACCAGCACTAGCAGCAAACCTGCTCTCTCCCACCGCTGCCCACACTGGCACTGGCACTAGCAGCGTCCCTTGCAATTGTTAGTTTGTCAGCGTCTGCTCTGCCGCTCGGTTGTGCTCTCGGTTGAATATTTGTTTCAATACAAGTTGTGGCTTATCGCCATTGCGCGCGTTTTACGTAAAGATTTGCTGCATACGGTACTTTTGCGCTTTGCTTAGCCGGCAAAACGGACGCCACAAAAGTAACAAAAAAAGTGTTAAAGCAGTGATTGAAATTGCAATTGAAAAAAAAGCAATATTTGTGCTATGTAAATGCTACAGAGTTGTAAAATATTTTATTTTAAAAGTGGCCCTCGCTGTGTCTGTGCTTGTGCTGTGTGTTTGTGTATTTGTCAAAATGTGTGTGCTTTAAGAAATCCAACAAAAGGCTTGAAAATTTACTAAAGAGAAAAAAGTCCACGTGCAAGAAAGAAACGCGCCAAAATATAAAGAAAATGTTTGAAAATCGAAAGAAAATGCTGCTGGCTCTTTTGTTGCCGCTGCTGCTGCCGCCGTCGGCACTGGTTGGGGCCGCGCAGCGCTACGATTCAACTCCGCTGGACGCCAGCTCGTATTATCGCTCCGATTTGGGCGGCAGCTCTGCGCTGGACGGGTTTCCGCATCACAATCGGTGCGAGCCCATCACGATCTCCATCTGCAAGAACATACCCTACAACATGACGATAATGCCCAATCTGATTGGCCACACCAAACAGGAGGAGGCCGGCCTCGAGGTCCACCAGTTCGCGCCGCTGGTGAAGATCGGCTGCAGCGCCGATCTGCAGCTGTTCCTCTGCTCCCTCTACGTGCCCGTCTGCACCATTCTGGAGCGTCCAATTCCGCCCTGCCGTTCGCTCTGCGAGTCCGCGCGAGTTTGTGAAACTCTCATGAAGACCTACAACTTCAATTGGCCCGAGAATCTCGAGTGCTCTAAGTTTCCCGTGCACGGCGGCGAGGATCTTTGCGTGGCCGAGAACACCACCTCCTCCTCCTCCGCGTCAACGCCGCCGCCCGCACGCACCGCCCCCAAACTGACGACGCGAAAACATCAGATCAGCGTGGACAGCCCCCATCGAAACATCGGATTCGTGTGTCCCGTGCAGCTTAAGACGCCCCTGGGCATGGGCTACGAACTGAAAGTCGGAGGAAAGGTAAAAATCAGAGATTATCCGAGATAATAATGAGTGATAAGTAATAACGAATTCAAAAATGTGAGCTGTAAAGATGAGAAAAAAAGAGGGGAATCAAATACGAATTTCATTTTTTGTAAAGATAAGATACATATATAAAGAGAGAAAAGTGAAAAGTATGAAAAAAATGTATATATGTATGCAATACAAATTACATGTATGTTTGTGTAAAAAAAATAACTTGCATTTATCAAATTTGTTACATTTTTGTGTTTCTTAACCGATTTTAATGAAACAGTATAAAACTCCAAAGGTTTTTTTGTACTTAAAAAAAACATGAATTCTAATTTGTAATTTGTTTTTTAAGTTTTTATTCGTTTAAATAAAAATATTATTTTTTACTTTCGAATATCCGTAAAGATAATGTGCACAAAATATAAATATATAATTTGCATTATTTACCTTTAAATCCAACTGCTTATGAATTAATTACTAAACAAAAAAAATAATAATAATAATAATAATTAACAAAAATCTGAAGCTTTTGCAAATTAAAAAACTCGGAATCGAAGCGTTTCAGTTTGTGTACGCCCCTTGCAATACATTTGAGGAAATTGTAGAAGTTGTGGCTATAACCTTAAGCCAGATTTTTCTTCTATTTAATCTATTCCAAGTATTTTACATCGCTTCATTTGGGTCAACAGCGGCTCCTGCTGCTGTTTTATGTCTTCATTTGAACTCCATACGCAATTTGCCCTGCTTCTTGGGCCGCTCTTAAAAAAAGAAAACGAAAATAAAAAAAAAGGAATGCATGTCCTGTTGCGCAGTGGAATTAATTTCAACCACCAAGCCGAGCAACGGGGAGTCTTCAAAGTCACTCGCATTGAATGCCGAATCGGAGTCACCCTGTGACCGTCGGAGACACCTTGTGCCTGTCGGAGTCTACCTGCCAGCTCCTCAGCAGGTAAAACCGACAAATAGAACCAATTCTCCTCTGTCTCTCCCAACTCCGTCTACAGTTTGTTTGTTGTTTGCTTTCTTCATCGTCTTCTTCTTCACTTGTGCATTTGGTTAGTTTGGAAAACCAGTTTTCTGTTGGATGCAATTTGTAATGCCTGCTTATGCCTGGTTCCAATAGCCGAAAACGAGGTACCGTTTAATTACAACTCGCTTCCCCTTCCATGACCCTTATAATATTTATTTCATCGCATTTTCACGTTGTATAATTAATTTTCCAGCCCGCAGTTGGTTCCTCATCATCATCAGCTTCATCATTGTCTTGATTTTCCACAAGTTATTTTCTTAACTGTTTACATTATCCCCTTACAGACCCCGCCAGCTCCACCTTTCTAGATAAATATTCGCTGTTTGTTTTTATGAGTGATGATCAAATGTCTTTAATGTTATTGTTGTTATTACTCTTCTGTTCTTTTGCTGATGTGGTTGCTTATCTGTTCACGCTTGATTCCTGATTTCGTTGCCAGATTTATAACGCTTTGCAGGGAGACCGAATTCATCCTTCAGTAACGATCCACATTGATCAAAATAAACATTACGATAATTTTTTTTTATTAATAATGAAAAATTCTCAAATAATTTTACTGTTAGTTTATTTTATTACACTCATTTTGATTGAATATGAAAAAATTAAAATTTTTGTGTCATTACAGTTAGTTGTGATTTTTATGATGAATTTTTGCCTTTTTCTGAATATTGAATAACATTTTATGGTCAAATAGTTAAAATTATATAATCAAATACGAGTTCGGACCAGTTCATTTTAGAAAACACCAATTTTACAAATTTAACCCTTTTGTGGAGAACAGCGAAAACTGCTTATAATTTAAGTAACACTTATTTAACGATAATTTATACTACTGGGAAACGCTTCCTCCAATAAATTACCCATATGTTAAAATTTTTTTTATGAAATGTTACTCCAACTTTTACTTCCGAATTCTCATGTATCTAGAAAGTATTTTTTAACTCTGGGCTGCAAATTTTAATAATTTTCTTAAACAATTTTAGAAAGATAAAAGGAAAGCGACCAATTAAATCAAAAACTTCACATAGTCTTTATTAATTATTGCAAAAAAAAATGTTATACAATTTCGCTTCGTGCACTGCACGTAATATTAACCATGTGCCGGAAAAGGGTATTTAATCTGCAGCATTCCGTAAACAACAGCGTTTCCTTATATTTTCTGTGCTGTTGTTATTTTTGTTGTTGGCCTCCAACCATTGGTTTTCTATTTTTATAAATAATGTACCTTTCGATTGCTCTCATTGCCCGTTTGCTCATGCCAGCGTGTAAGTGTGTGTGTGTATGTGTGCGTGCATTGGCTGTGCTGTTCCGTATGCTCGGCCCTTTCCTTGCTGCCATGTGTAAAGCGCTTTAAATACTTTGAGGCAGGATAATTCACACTTTTGCCTTGCCACGAGTATCTTACGGATACATATCTATCTTTGTAGCTGGTAGATACGCTCTGTTTGCTTTGTCTCTTTTCTTTACTCGTTTTGTTTTTTGCTTTTTTCTTTCGGTTCTCTGTGCCTTGGTATCACTTTGCGCGTGTGTGTGTGTGTGTGTCTGAATTCCTCATTATCTTGTTCAGGAGGAACATCAACGTCTTCCGCAACTTCGTGTCTTAAATACCTTTTTAGAGAGCTGCGTGCGAAATTTAGCAGCTTGTTCGCTTGCACACTTGAAATTTTGGCTGAAAGGGAGAGAAGGACGAAGGGAATTAGAGACCATGCTTGTTGCATTTAACTCTTATTTGGAATAGAATATTTTATATTATTTTCTTGTTTTATATTTTTAGTTGGGAGGCAGATTATTTAACTATTTTTATTTGTGCCTCTGAGAAAAGTTTTATATTTTTTGATTTGGTTAAGTTTTTGTTAAAAAAAAAAGGGAAATCAATTGTAATAAAACAAACATATAAAACAGAAGATTTTAATCTTCAACAAAAACTTTTAAGGAAAAAACAACAAAGTTAATATACACTTGCCCGCTGTTCAAGCTCAATGTTTTTCTAATTTATTGCTCCACGCCCAACACACTTTCCTTATATAGAATTTTTAACGCACTCACATTCGCATTATGAACGCCACATTCAATCGATTGGATCAACAATTGAACGCGGCGTGTAATCCAGAAACACAAATACAAAAAATCCTGTAGATTTTCAAAGAGCCGCCAATTCCAAAAAAACGCAATTCCATTTACAACTTTTTTAACTGTTTCATTAACCAAAACCAAAAACCGAAGCACAACCCGCCCGCCAGTTTGTCAACGTTTTTTAGTGGGAGAGGGTGGAGAGGGGTCAGTCTGACTGCCCTTAAAAATGAACGGGAATTAAGTTTACGCATTGACAGCGATTGCTGGGCCAATGCCCGATTGATGGTTATATGTGTGGACAGGCAGTTCCCCTGCGTCCTCCCGCAGTGCCAACAGAAAATGCCAATAACAAACTCAAATCCAAATTAATCAAAGAGCGCGAAAGGACAACTGGCCTAACATTCGGGGCAACGTTAGGATCTGTTGTTGCTGTTATATGGAAAATCGTAAACCCATTAAAAGCCTCATTTAAAACGCTTTTGACGCATTTAAGCAGCCAGACGAGACGAATCATGGCCACCAGCAGGGAATTGGATGGGTTGGCTGGGGGTACTTGGCCCCTCGGGATAATTCATTGAGTTTTGTGGAATTGACTAAATGCGATTAAGTATTTTTGTTGGTCGCCGGCGGTCTTTTAATTGATGAATGAAAAGCGACCAGAAACCAGGCAAGCATCCAAGCGAATCTGTAATTGATTGTGTCCCATTTTCTGGTACATTTCAACTGGGACATTTCAACTGCGCCCAATCGCGTCAATCCCCAACGATCCCTACACGCCGTTTAATCCTTTTTGGGCGCCTATAAAATTATCCTTTTTGTGGCATTGCCGAGGACGACGCCCCGCTTTTCCTGTGCATAATAAACTTTGTTTTGCGGCGCCCGCAAAAGAGAGAGAAAAGGCGTTGCATATGTTGAATGTCCTACAAGGATCATGATTATTTTAAAAGAACCCAAACTAATTTAATAGAAATGCTTCGTCCAAATGGGAGCTCTGACTTTGGGTTACGGTTTGAGTAATTTGATTTTATAATTTTGCAATTGTTAAGCTCAGACTATGGTGAATGTTAATTTATCTAAAAGGATTTAGCAATGGCAAGAAAACATTTATCCTCCTCCGCATAATTCTGTGTGTGTGTGTGTGTATATATGTAAAAATGGGGGATATTTGCGTTTAATGACTTGGATAACGGCTGTCAAATTGGCTGCCAGACGAAAGTGATTGACAGATTTTAAAGAATCTGGCTGATAAATTTTATAAATATAAAAATAAATATAAAGTGGTGCACAAATTTTTATAATAATATAATAATATAAAATAAATTTACAAATAATATATAAATAATACAAAAGCCCAACTTAAATGTTATATATAATGCGGGTAAATAATAATATTAATTGAAAATATACGACTGCAACCTTTAACAACAAAATGACAAAGGAGAAAACTAACTAACAAAATGGTTTGTTATTTTTCCTGAAAATCCAAACAAGTTCAACCCAGGGAGTTCCTCAAGTAGACTAGTTCCATTGGGTGGGCCCGCACTTATCATTATCAGCATTTGAAGCTTACCAACTAATCTCTGAACAGGAGTCGAAGTCGCCTTATAATCATTTAGTTAGCATGCGAAAATCCTCCACAAATTTCGCCTCCCTCGCCTGCCATATACATGTATATATAATAATTGTCTGTTGGCCTTCGTTTGCAATCTGTGCAATTTATTTTACGCAATGTCCTTTAACAAATAGCCTCGGTTAAGTTCGAGCCCGGTTCGGGCATTAAAACTATAATCCACTTAATATTTTCCGCTCGAATTGATCAATTTATAACCAATAAATGCGAAGCTTGATGGTGATTATTTATTTGTTTTTCGTACGAGGAAAAGCACAAAAAACAACAGCAACAACATTTTCAACTCAATTAATTTACAAACAACAACAAGGAAGAAAGAAAGAAAGAGCATCTTCCAGCTACTTAAGCACACTTTCTCTCAATCAATGTGTGTGTGTTCGAGTGTGGAAGTCCACATGTGTGTATTTTGTGTCCTTGCATTAAGTCCCTGTAAATCCATAAAAATTACCAGAAGATTCCATGGCAAACAATTTGCTTTTATTTTGTATTTTCGCTTTTGTTTTTCCTATTTTTCTATTCACTCTTCGCTTGTGCTGAGTGAGTGGACAGGACGATAACAACAGCAACAACAACAGCAACAACAACAGCAACAACAACAACAACAACTGCGTCAACTAAGTGGCAATATCAACAACGACTACAATGTTTAACAAAACACGTTGCCTTTTTTCCTTTTTGTCATCCACTTTCCTTTGTCCCGCGGCAACAGCAACTTGAAAGTGAAACTGTAAACAAAATTTTTAACATTACTTCAAAACTTTAAGTAGATAAATTGTGCTTGTTCTTAAGTTTATATTTAACAAATTAAAGCCTAACTTTGAACTATCCTGCAAAAAAAAAAAAAACAAAATAATGTATAGGCTACAAAGGAAAAATACTACAACTTAAGACAAGCTTTTCCAAGAAATACAGAATCAAATTCTGTGTGAACAAGTAAAAATGTAGTGCGATGTAGAATACAAGGTATTCATAAAAATGTAAAAATGTATGTAAATAACTTGAAAGAATTTAAGCAAACTTTAAAGTAACCAGATATAAGGATAGGAAATTGTAAAACATTTTCCAGAATTTGGTTTTTTTTTTATTTTTTTATTTATTTATGTATGTGCTGTCTTTTGTTGCTTAGCCGAAATATCCTCTTACCGCAAGCTCTTACAGGGTATACCTGACATTTATGTTGCTCCGCTGCCTACGCTATTGATAGATTGGCCAAATGACTGACAACTTTGTGACTGTCTCGCATTTCCATTTCACAAGTTGCCCAAAACTTTGTGTGGGCCGTTCTTACCCAATGCATATATATATAAATATATATATATAATTGTACATATACAATTTATATATGTAAATATTTATTCAGTATTTTCACGGGCCGTCGGCTCTCCTAAATGCTAATGCTCGCTTTGCGATTTTTAAACTGACAGCCGACTGTGAAAATATTTAATTACAACTATTTAATCCACGCGCCAATCCGATCCAATTCAAGCCGAACCAAAAAAAAAAGAAAAAATGTTATATGCTGTAATGTCTGGTTAAGAACTGACCGACCGACCGCACCCAGCTTTGAGGCCAGCACCCAATTCAGTTGACACCTTTTTTTTGTCAGATTTTACAGTAAATTAACTGCAAATGAATTTATAAAAAAAAAAAAAATTACAACTGTTACCTAAATATGACTATTCAAATCATTGATTAAAGTTAATTTTATTTAGTTTTATTATAATTTTTTTGTTAGCTTTAAATAGTGAATGGGTTTAAAATTAGTATCTCTCTTAACTTATTTTCCTTTTCAATGCAATTTTTTTTATTTAATAGCAATTTATTGGGCAACTTCTGTTTTGGTGGAGTTGTGAAATAAAATGTTATGTAGGTGCTCTCCTAACCCTAAAAATATTCTGTTCTATTTCAATTTTTTTCGCCGACTAAAACTAGACTTTCATACATCTATATTCCTGCACACCGATGCATGTTTAATCATTGTTCCAATTGCACCCGCTTCACTGCACAAGCCACCTCCCACCTCCATCTCCGCTTCCCCTTCCACCGTCGTTGAAACCGCTATTTAGATCACAAAACAATGGGGCAGCCCTTTTTGTGTGGTCTGTGCAAATATTTTGTGAAGTGGCTTTTGATTTTGCACCTACTGCCGCAGTGCTCCACTTAAGAGATATGGAGGAGATGTGACGCCACCTTCTGGGCCAATCCCCGCGCCCACAAAATTTGACACAATTAAAAACAAAAGCAACAAGCCGACACAAACAACAACGGGGACAAAAACAACAAAAATGGCAACAACAAACAAAACAAATGTCAACCACAAAGCAGACATCCTTTTTATATACCCTAAATATAGAGCATTTTTGAAGGGGTATACCTATATGAAGACCGTGTATCTAAAAGCTAAAATATGACGTTTTTAAAAATTTCAATTTAATATACATACAGTTTTATATAACAAAAATATTCTTTAAGCCCTTATCTAAATAATGGAAAAATTGAATTTATATCGTTTATGTTCCGCCTATTTATGTCAAAAGCTCATAATAATTTTAAAGCCAAACGGCTAAAAATCAAAATTCAAATAATATTTTATATAACAGTAGTCTACTAAATTAAAATTCTCCCAACTACAAAGATAACTGGTTTAAAGAATTCAACTTAATATACAGTAAATCAATCAATCTTCAGCATAAAAAGTTTTGTATTTAGATACAAATAATAATTATGATTATAATTTCAAGGGTATTCTGTGGTCAATCATTCTTGTTTGAATTATTCTCACTTGCTTATTGTGTTTGCATTGTTCGCTAAGCGCTGCGCCATTTTGTGACCAAAGGCATCTCGCAGATACTTAGATGTTTCAGTCTACACAGATCCAGATACATTATGCAGCCGGGGCTCTCTCATCTCATCCGACTCTCGTGTTGTTTGTGTGTTTGTGTGTCACAGCGACAGTCTGATGAATTTATAATGCCCATTGTCTGTTGGCCAGACAATTGCAAACATTGGTAGCAAAAGTAAAAGAACTTGGCCCATAAATAAGTATGCAGAGAGATCATTTGCAAAAAAGGAAGAAAAGGGCCCAAACAAAATGGCCGCTCCGAGCTCCCAAAACAGGCACAAATTCAAATCCAGCCGCAGTCGGAACTCACCGACTGACATATTAAGTTGGGCCTTGGGCCAATAAACTTGCCAATTTCATGTGACCCGCTCCACATAAATAATCGCAGTTCGGGACAGAATTGAAATTTTGGTCTGGTACACCTTTGGGCACTCGGCCATAGCTATTTTTGGACAAATACAAATTGCGATCGCTAGTTGGGCCAGTTGGGCCAGTTAACACCTCGGTCCGAGAAATTCCATATTCGAGTTCGATGTGGACGTTGAAAGTGGAGCTCGTGCTCTTGGCCAGGCAGCTTAATTAAAAGGCACGACTCGTACTAAAGATCGAGTTCAGTTCGAGGAGCTGCAGTACCAACCAGCTCCAAAGTCCACAAATGGCCAACTGGAAACTCGTTTCAGTTTGTCCCATGTCGAATGTATAACGCGAATCGATGTCGCCCCAGTCCAAGTCCAAGTCGCAGTCGAAGTCGCTGTCAGGAAAGGCAGCCAAAAGGCAAATCATAAATTTTATGCTCAGTGCTTGGCTTGGCGGTAGTCCCAGGGGAAAATATTCTCTATATATGCATAAGAATGTGTGTGCGCGTGTGTCTGTGGGGGCTGTGATACAGGTTTATAAAGAAGTTGTTAAAGGTTTATGAGCACCAGCAGGAAACGAGGCGGTCAAATCTTTTTTAACCCAACAAATGATAATAGCACCCAGCTGCTAAAAAGCCCATACGAAATGGCATCACGCTTCATTCTCGTCCGGAATATAGATAATAGTACGACAATGCTTAAAAAATAAGCTCCCCAATAAATAATAAAGTATCAGAAGTCTGAGCTGCATGAGAAATTTAAATAAACACCTGCAGTAGGAATAACTGAGACTAAAAGCTGTCAATTTAAATTTTAAAGTGGCATAATTCTCTATAGTAAATAAATCAACTTTATATAAATTGTATGTATATGCCGTAAAAATTAGGTTTGTATTAAAAGGAGATCTTTCTACGGTGTTCGTAAATTAGTATATATAACAATAATATATATAATAATTTAGAATCTTGAAATAATCTAAAATAAAATAAGTCGTCCCATATATGAGTTATATTTTATTTGAGCAAATAATAAAAACATCTTCTTTATAAATATCACCTTTCTATGCGATTTTCATGAATTAAAGTAATAATCATTATTAGAGTTAGTTTAGTTATAAAATAGGTGAGAGTGAAAAAATGAGATAGAGAGCAAGAAGAGAGTGATTTTTTCTCAAGTAAGTGAGAAAGTAAAAAATAAGAAAAAGTGCGAATTGGAATTTTCCTTTTATCTATTACCTAAATTTGCACATTTGGTTATAAGATATTGAAGTTTGTTTTTAATGACAGCATAATATAAATTTTTAAACATGGAACAATAAATCGTAACTGAAGCGATCGTTTAAATAAGCTGAAAAGTAGCAAATCCTTTACTTACAAATTGGTAGAATAAAATAGGTTTATATGGCGCGCAACAAAAGTCATTAAATTAAGAAGATTCTAGGGCCTAACATGCCATTATGCCATTATAACCAGCTACAGCCAAACCATAAATAAATAAATAGTTAAGGAACCATTAGGCAGCTTTTATTTAGCTCTAACTATACGCAGCTCAAGCTGTCGGATGTTTTGCTCAAAAATGCTGACAGAGACTATTAATTAAGCGTGGACACAAACCATCATGAATGCCACGATTGGACGGCCGGACGGCTGGACGAGTGGCACTACAAATGGCCGAGTTGGGAAATATGCAACACGACAAGCAACAACAACTGAAGAAATAACAACAGCAACACAAACACAACAACTGGCAACAACAAGCAGGCAACTGCCATAAGAAGGCATTTGTAATCATCCTCAATCATAACATAGACATTGAGACACGCACACACCCAGACTGAGAAAGAGCCCAAGGCGGAAGAGTGAGGGAGTAAAAGGGAGGGAGGTAGCCATTTAATAAGTAGTCGTAGCATAAACTCTATTTGTAGCTGTAAGTAAGTGCATTTCAGTCTGAATATCTGTGCCTGGCTCTAATGAACCAACTTAAAATTGTCATAACTGTAAATCATGACAGAGTATGGAGCGTGCATACATATGTGGAGCAATCAACGAACGAGAAAAAAACAAAAACAGAAACTGGACAAAATTAGAGGCGTGGGCAGAATGTTAAACTAAAGTTTCTGTAGATGTAAATGCTAGATGCGCTTGAAATATCCTTGTCAGTATGTGGGGATGTAATTCAGATTGCGTGATTATTTTAAATATGGAAGACACTGATACTATTATAATATGTATATATTTAATATGGTAAGGTAATATTTTTTTTGAGGATTTTCTTGAACTTGATTGGAAAAAATAATTTTTGTTTTAAAATTCTTTACTTTTTTTTTTATAGAAATTAAAGAAAACAAGAAGTATGTCATCAGATAAAATATTACTATTCTGCCTTAAAAATTGACCGTAAATGAAATAGCAAAATAAATTATTAATTATTATTATTATTAAATCAGTCAAGTATGTGATAAACAGGTAATGCAGATATTTCGAAACTATCCTCGAAACTTAAGGGCCAGTTCTTGTTTTTTCATTTAAAAGCCTTCTTATCTTTATAAGATCGCAGGCTCTCAATTTGATTTGTTAGTAAGCCCATGGGAAAACTAGTTTTACCCCTCACACAAACCGACTGTAGGAGACAACGAAAGGAAAACGCCAACTGATATGAAAACTCGAGGTTGATGATGGATCGGCAACGGCAACGGCAACGTTTTGAAGCTGAGATGAGATGTGCATGTCTGGCCCAATTGAAACTGAAGTATTTAAAGTTGTTTGACTAGCAGAAGGCCAAACTGTGGGCAGAGCCAGTTGCTGAGGCCAATGCTGATGCTGATGTTGATGCTGTTGCCGTTGCTAATGCTGATCTGTCATGAGGGCCATTTGACATGGGGCTCCAATTTGATTACAGCGTTAATTACAATGAACGTGCCAGATAGGGACTGAATCTCTAGTTGTTTGGGTGGGGGGCACCTCGTGCCAGGGTTGCCTGTGGGGGTCTCAGATGACAAATCACAGCGATAACATGATTCGTGATTTCTGATTTGTGGCTTTATGTTTTCTACAAAGTCTCTAATTGCGAATGGCAACTAAAATGTTCGATAGTAGGAGAGGAGTTTGCTTGTTATTTTGGCAGGCAGTTGCGGCTTTTGTGGGTCTTCCGGCCCTCACAGGCACTACGTCAAATGAATGTTACCCCCCCAATGCTGCCTATCGACAAGTGCCAATTTTAGCCAACTTTTATTTGAGCTCCTTTGTTGTTGTTGCTATCTAGATTTGCGTGACGTGGCTATGAAATTTTCGGTGCGCAAAGTTCGATTCCAATTTTTGACGAAATAACCGACCTTTTGGGTTTCGCTCACTTGATTTATGTGTGGCAGTGCCATAAAATCCATAGACCAAGATGGGTGTGGGGAACTGTACACATAACATTGAGAAATTTGCTGTAATTTGGCGCATGTTTTTAGCTAAACGCTTCTTATCAGGCAAATTGGAGAAATGCGACGCCAACATTTTCCTGGCCTGGGGAGATGGCGCTTGCATGTTGTTGATGAATTTCTGGCGTGTGCGTTGCTTAAATCGTGACCAAATTGTGTTAGCTGATGTGGGATGGCATGTAGACCAACAGCAACATCAGTAACAACACCAACGACATGTCATCCAAAGGGCCAAAAGGCACGATAACTTTTTATGTGAGTGTGTATGTGTGTTAACTGTGAAGTGAAGTCAAAAGTTGAAAAGGTTTTTGTAGGTCAAACATTTGTGCTCTGTAATAGAGAACTTGATGAATAAATGGAGATGGAGAAACATGAGCGATTGTGTGACTTAATTTACTAGAGCTAAAATGCCAGACTAACATAATAAATTTGCACTAGATATATATTTGGTCTAGCAGTTATTTTTAACAGGCATATTTCTATCTAAGCTATATAGGATTAATACAAAACATACTTTATTGTTAATTTCAGAATTTCTTCAAATGTTTATAATTCTGTTAGGCTTTTAGCAGTATATATTTGTTATTTAATAATAATAAATAAATTTAAAATATTTCTATATCTTTAAATAAATTTATTTATTTCTACCTCAATTTTCAATTGTTCAGACAAAAATATATTTAAAATTTTGTGTTAGTAAAAGTTACATTACAATTACAAATACAACTTTTTAGATATTTATTTTTGATAGTTTGCGCCGCTAGCGCATTGGCTTGAATGAAAATTGCAATCAATTTACAAGAGTTCTGACAATCACGGCCAATCAATTAGGAAAACCTCAGAGAGTGCCTCAAGCTGCACATAAACAAACTGTTAAAAACCATTTTTCATGCAATTAAAACACAGACAAGGCGGAAATTTAATTGAATAACAAGATGCACAACACAGGAAAAGAGTAAAAACGGTCGTAAAATTCTGTAGGCAGGGCCAATGTCGATGCTGAAGCTGATGCTGATGCTGATGTGGATGCGGATGCGAATGCCAAACCAAACATACATGCAAGATACAAAAGGTATACGCCAGAGTCCGACACGTGTCTCAAAGTAAAGTTTAATTTAATTAAAATTTCTGCACTGTCCATGGCTGGAAACAGGGCCGGCCACCAATACCAGTACCATTATATACATACATATATCTGGACTGCAGATGATCTATCGCACGCATGCCGAACAGGTAAACACAATCAGAGCAGGGGCACCTGAGATGGACACGCAGCAGACATGCCAAGAGTTAAAATGCGGCGGCGATTCTTGCCAGTTGCAAAAGCCCATGCTTCAAGCTGGGGCTCCGACTTAAAAAGAATAAAAGTGCGGTGTGTTAAAATGCCCGCATTGCGAATATTTTTATAGCTCAACTATGGGCATAATACTTTTATAATGAAGTTTAATCTACCACTCAACTCTGTTTTGGTTTTATAAATTTTCATTAGCTTATTTTGTGCGCTAACTGCTTCTGTAGATTCTTTAGAAGTATAAACTTTTTGAAGCTGTTAATTAAAGAAAGTTTTTACGTAATGTAAAACTGAGACCAAATATATATATATATATATACTAAATAAGTTCGTTCGTAAGTGTATTTTAGTTTCGGTGTTTGTCTCAGTTTACACGTATTCTTCATGTGTTGCCTTTTACTCTGCAGGTGAGAAAACAATCAAGTGCCGCAGCAAAAAGAAGTTCATTTGATGTCAAGACAGAGACATTAAAAAAGAGAAAAAATCAGAGAGTGAGAGAGAGACAGGGAAAGATAGCATAAGAGTAAGAGAGGGAGATATGAAATTTACATCCGTTTTTTTTTGCGATACTGCAAAGTATCGTCATATCTTGTGGTCGCATTGGGTTACCCGCCGTAAAACTAGTTGATGTGTAATGAGCTGCTACCCTATATCGCATGTTGGTCAGCTGTCAATGCATCAAGTGAAAATTGCTGGCCATGTTGCAGTCGCAACAACCTTAAATGGCAACTGGTTGACGTGGCAACGCCTTTGGATATCGTCCATTAAACCATTATAGGCCATTATTATAATGCGGAGCCATTAAGAGTAGTCTTATTTTTTTTTTTGGTATTGCTTAAACTATTTTTTGTGTGCCCGTTTGCGCACAAAAATTTACAATTAAAGTTGGCGATTAAATTGCTGCGATAGCCTTGCATTGATTACAAATATGCTTAGATTATATTATTTATAGAGTGAAAGCCCCAGCCTGCGGCTCTTGTTGATGCCTATCTAGAGGCAATGCAGTTCGCATTTATCTATGGCGATAAACATAAATGCGATTATTTTTTTTTAGCCAGCGAGCCTCGGAGTGCGTAATTTATGGCCATTTGTGTCTATGACTTTATCTTGAAAGGAAATTAGCTATGCAAAGGCGCAATAGCCGATAAAAAGAACGATAAATGGTCGCCGGCGTGCCGCAAATGGGCGGCAGCCATTCAAGAGTCTGTCTCAAATCAATTTGCCATGACTAATATGGGTTAAATGCAATGCATTTCTGCAAATATAAATTGCAGCCCAACAATCTTTTAAGCTCGCTAAAGTGCCGTTGTCGCAAATGTTACAAAATTCTTAAAGCGATTGCACAGGAAGTTGACTGCATTTTGTATATGTTTAAGATAATTTAAAAATTAAGCAGAATGTAACTTGAGTATGCGTGAATTTTTACATTTTTACATTGATACATTTTGATATGATTTTACATTAATAATAAATGTACTAAATAAAATATGATACATTATTTTTATTGAGCTAAATTAAAACTTACTATTTAAGCTACACTCTCATAACTATCTGCTTAAATGGAGTCTATGTTTGTACAATTTGTATGGGTAAAATTAAATGGAAAATACAAATTATCAGCACAAAAGTAAATTAATTAAAAATAAAACTTTTTGTAATACGAAAGACTATAACCGATATAGATTAGTTTTGTTTTATATTGGTAACTAAATTTTTTGTAACCACACCTATTTAACACCTTAGCGAACATTCAACAAACATTTTCAATATTTTTCAATTTAATTGCATTTTAATAGAGCCCATATGCAATCGTTTATTATTTACACAACTTTCCCCAATTGCCACATAGCTCATTTAAGCTATCTAAATTCACTTTTATTGTATTGCCAAAAATGCAAAAGCAATAAAACATTTTACAAAAAAACAACAAAAACAAAATATTGAAATAAAATGTAAAAATAATTTGGCAAACACACGAAAAGCGCCGCAGGACGCAAACTGTTTTTGATGCAGGCAAACAAAAAACCAACAAATAAAACGTAGTTAGCTGCCAAACTATGCATCAATACACACACACATACCTACGTACCCTTGTCTGGCCAGTTTTGGCTGCATTTTTGAAAAATGTCCTTAGGCAAAACAAAACTAGATATAAAAGGAGCAAAAAGAATTGCTAAAGTGCAAAAAAGTTTAAGCTTTACAATCGTTTGCAGAGTTTAACAATAAAGAAAATAAAAAAATTCAAAATAGTTGGGCAAAATTGCAGCATAAAAATTTGTACACAAATTGAAAAGCCAAGCGTTCCAATGTTCAGCGCTAAATGCAAATGTGAAAATTGTTGACTTGTTGCTGCAACATGTTGCAAGCTTGAGCCAATTCCAATGCCAATTCCAATGATTAGCCAAGGGAACCGCCTGTTGCCGCTGCTGCTGCTGCTTCTTACATTCAGCTTTGGCCAATTGCCTGACGGCAATTTTCACAGTTTTCACAGTTGGCAAACAGTCGAGAAAGAAATCCAAGAAGAGAAAAGAAAACTGCAACTAAATTCGTTTCCACTGTTTTTGCAACTTGGCATCAGTCAAACGTCCGTGCAACTGTGGGTGCCTTTTTCCCCTGTTTGACTCGTTTTTCTTTCCGCCTCGCCTTCTTTTCTTTTCGTTTCGTTTCGTTTCTTCTTGGCAATTTCGTTGGCATAGAAATGCGCGTCTATTGACAGTGTCCATAATTTGTTTGTCTAGCTGCAGTTGCAGACAGCTCACAGGGGCGGCAAATAAGTGCCTCAGAGGCTGCCACAGTTGCAGTCGCCGTCGCTGCCCCTCGTCACTGCTGATGGCTTAAATATTAGTTTTTGCGTATATTTCTTGTGTTTCTGTGGCGAGTTTTAGCCACAAAGCTGTTGACAGTTATAAATGATGGGGGGCTGTGCCACCAGTTTGTGGATATATCAAAAAACAAAAACGTTTAAAGTTCAACTGCAGTAGCTCAAAGTGCCAAAAGTGTTTAAGCCATCCAGCTTGTGACTATAGACAGTTGTAATTCGGTGGACAGAAATTAGAGAGCTGTCAAAATATGCAGTTGGAAAAAGACTTAAACCGTTTAGTTTCATGCTCTTTTGAGGAAGCTTAAATTTTTAAAATTATAAGTTAATGTTAGAAATCTAGTTAAAACGTAAGGAAATAACTGCTCAAAAGAATTTTTATGATAAATAAATAAACTTGTTAAAATATAGTAAAATTACTTTATAAAAATACTATTTTTGAAAAGTTTTTTTTATTAATTCTTATTTTAATATAGCTGTAGAGACATTTTTAACAAATTAAAAAAATAAGTAAAATTTAATAAAAATAGACTAAGGGGCTGCTTGTCTTCATATCACATTTGCACATCATTATGCCCACATTCGTGACACGTTATAATATCCTTTGGAAGGGTAACGAAATCAAAACCACTTTATAACCGAAGCTCACCTTAGTGTCATTGCAAACAAGTGACAACAATGATAATAACTATCGCTATTTGCAGACAGCTTCTAGAGGATACTTTTGTGCGACTGTTGCTATTACACTTACCACACACATAAACATATATATGTATATATATAAGCTATCGTGTTCCGCAAGCTTGGCCGCAATGTGTGGCGTGATGCGAGCATGATATGGTATAAAAGGTTTCCGCTGTCACCTCAACGTCCTCGACACACGCTGATAGTGCGGGCGCTGGTTGTTGTTGTTGTTGTTGTTGTTACCAATGACAACCGCCCATAATCAACTCATCCCGCGCTACTGAGCCGCGCCTGAGCGGCTGCATCTTCATAATGAAACGTGTCAATTTACATGAGAATGAAATGAAAATTATATTTGCTCTTAGCTCAGCCCGCAGTAAGGCATATCAGCTGCGGCTCCCTGCACACCTCCCTCGCTTATTAAGACGCCGCTTAAGTGTCTTTTATGACACGTCTCCGGTTTTTTTTACGGCCGCTGCATCCTGTTCTTCCGCCGTCTCGAGTCCAATTCCATTTCATGTTCCGATTTGACTGCTCGCAGTTGACGCTGCTTTATTATTTACAGCAAATAATCAAAATGCTTTGCATATCATAAAAAGGATTTTTATGTTTTGCATCATTAAGCATCATAATCTGGCCATAAGATAAAAAGTAAGTCTACATATAGTAAGAGTGAGTAAGAACTGGAGAAAGAAATATGAGTGCAGAGCCTTTTATGTGCGCCTTTGGCTACTAATTTTTAAGCTGATTAAAAGCCATCAAAATGCAATCAAAAATTTTTGAGTGCCAAACAAATTCCTTTCGCTGTCTCTCCCAGTCCTTTACGTGCCTCGAACTTGATGAAAAGCCTTTGCAGATGTTGTAATATTTTATTTTATGTTCTCTAAGGGTTCAGGCTTGCTGCAAAGGTAGAGCTAAAAAAAAACATAAAAACTATAGGGAGCACAGGCTGACTTGAAATAACAATTTTTAAAGCATAGTTTTACAATGAAATGTTACTAAGGGTAAAAATACGCTAAGAATTTGGGCGAAAGCTCTTAAAAAAAGGGTAGGAATATTAAACATGTTATGTTAGACCTGGTTTGATTTGTAATACTTATTAAAAAAGAATACAAGTAATTGTTATTATTTTTCATAGGTTTTTATTACAAAATAATGCTTAAAATTCAACTCTTAAAGTTCAACAAATTATTTTATACAATTGCTTTTGATAAATGTGTTTTGATTTTATATTTTAAATATTCTACATTTAAATTTTTTTTTTAGCTTAGTTGAAAGCAATATAAGAGAGTGCTGACAGTGTATATAAAAATTTAAAATTCAACGTATGAAATATTTGTGATTTTTAATTTAGGAGTTAATATTATTCGGCGCTATGGAGTGTTAGATATTCCAGTTGCATCTTCAAGAGTATTTTATAAGGACGCCACTCTCACTGACGGTGGATATAATTAAAAACGTGCTTAGAGTTTTAACGTCACAGTTTGGAGCTTTGGCTTGGCGTCCGCTTCTTTATTCTCTATTTGATGATATGCGATTTTAAAGTGCTTTAGATCATACGACAGGCAAGTGGAGCGAGGAGGTGTGAAAGGCAGCGAAATTCTCGCTGTTCAATTCTCTTTGTTTATTTATTCTTTACATCATTTGTGTTTTGTTTTATTATTGGTTTGGTTGCAAGTTCTCCACAGTTTGGATTTCAAAATATGACCAGTTTTTTGTTTTTATTTGTGCGCTCAAGTGTTTTCGCTACTGCGACGAGTGGGTCCAACAGTGAATTGCCTGGTTGTGTGTGTGTGTGTGTGTGCTCTAATGAGATGAGACTCGTTTTTATGCTGTGTCCAGAGACAACCCCAGCAGACCCCAGGCTGCTACTTCTTCTCCAGCTGCTGCTGCGTGGCTTTTATTTTTTTAATTACGAAAATTGGATTTTTATGTACGACGGCAAACGGAGTCGGAGACGAAGACACTTGACATGCATGAGGATGGTTTTATTCCCTCTCTTCACTTCCCCTCAGCCCCTTGCCCCGAGAGGGTCCAGGGAGAGAGAGTGAGATTGGACATAGACTGGACTGGCTTTTGCGTCGGGCCTGGTTTATTTTTACATTTGATTTTTATCTCTTGCCATGTTTTGGGGTCGGTGCTTAATTGAGTTAACAACTGCAGGTAAAAGTGGCAACTGCTTCCGCCCCTCAGTTCTATCTGCATTAGCCTACCCCACCTTTATGGTACTGTTGCTAATAAAATTAGGTTAAAATGGCAGTAAAGGGGCAACAAAACAGCTGCCGTTTCTTGGTCTGAGGCCAACTCCCTTCCCCTCTCTCGCCTCTTAGCAAATTGAGCGATTTTATTCAGCTACTTTTCAAATGCATTAACAGCTAAATTATATGTACAAGTGGCAGCTCAAGCATTGCTGCAATTTGGAGCCTTGGTGTTTGGGAGGAGTATGTTGCCAAATGCCTGGGTGAAAGCTGCCGGCAGAGACTGTAAAGACCAGAGAAAAAATGTGGGGCGGGTTCTGTAATGAGCTGTGGAAATGCTACCAACTGCATACTGATGGAGGGATAAGAGAATGAAAAAGGGGCAGGAAGTTCGGTAGAAGAAGGCAGTCGAAGATGAAATTTACAAGAAGATAAAAAAGGTGGCAAGTTGCTAACCTCAATTTTGTCAACAGTTGATTGCCATGTGCTGGGAATCAGAAAAGTGGTTTAGAAATCGAAGACAATTTATCAGATCTCAATAAACATAATATTGGATCATATGGTTATGGTTTTGCTTTTCACAAAGAAATAATTAAAATCCTGGAATATTAGGATACTACAAATACTAATTATATAAAACGTATTCCAACAAATATAATATTTATTAAATTGTATAACATTCTTCTAAATGAAATAAAAAAAAAAAAAAATATTTATACGTTTTATAAGCAGAAATCCAACTAATATTTTTTTCACACAACATTTTTACATTTTCAAAAATAATTGATAACCGAAAAATGTAAAAACTCTTTTAACAATACTCTAAGTGACTGCAAAATTGTATTTTCTAGCTTACAATTATATAAAAAGTTCTAATCCAACTTTGACTTTCTTTTGCTTACAGGTACGTTGTGCTTATAACGAATATAATATTCATCTATCAAGCGTAAGTCCAGTACTTTAAGATCTTAAGACTCTCTCTCTCCATTTCTCTGGGAAACTGCCAAAGCAGTTGGAATGACTGCAAAGCCTGACGGAAACTTTTGTGGATTTTGCCCGAAAGCCAATTGGCAAAGTTTTAGCCCTTTGGGACCCACATACGCACCGTTTGCTTAGTTCCCAGTTGGAAAGTCAGAGCAAAGGGTCAAAACTGCTACCATAAATACGCAAATAATTCGCTGGTGACTGTCGCACTTTCAGTTGTTGTTTCTCAATAAAACTTTTTGGTTACCTGTTCTATACGATAACTCCGCCCAGCGCCGCTCCCCTCCTGGTCCGGCCTGGTCTGTTAAAGAGTCGACAATTTCAAGTGGCATTAACTCGGCACCGAAAGTTTCCATTATCTGCAACGTGGCAGTCGCACAAATTTTGCAATTACCGAACCGAATTTTCGGGTGGACTGGGAACCTGTCAAAGTTGCCAACTTTCCCGTGGCGCTCATCTAAGCTCTTAAATATGGCTAGACAGTAGGCCAAGGGCTTTCAAAGACAGTGAGGTATGGGGGGGTAACCAAAACTTTTCGTTTGCGTCACAAATTTGATTCCTCGCTGCACCTCTCTTCAGGCACATACTGCAAATTGCGCTCGAACAAATTTCTAACAAACATTTTGTTGAATTTTTTCGTTCCATTTTTCGTTGTTGTTGTTGTTGCTTGATAGCGCAGATGTGAACGTGGCATTGTTGCAGGTGCAACAGTAGTCGGTTTGCAATTTTCTATGTACTTTTTTTATTGCGAAATACGCAAAAAGAAAATTTCTCCATTTTTTTTCTATTCTTCAGTTCCGGTTGACGGCTTAATTTGCTTTTCATGGTTGCTGCGACAAATATTAAAAGAGTGGAAATTGAGGGCCTTGAGATGACCTGTAACTAGAATTTTTTTGAGGGTTTCATTGAAAGTCTAAGAGTTAGATTTGTAAAAACTAGTTGACTAATGATTTACGGCATTTACAGATTTGAAGACTGCTCATATGCCTTTCTTTTTAATTCACATCACGTGAATTCTATGGGTCGTTTTTTTACAGGGTATTTTAGCAAACTGTTGGCAATTTAGGCCGTGCTTGCTGTTCAATTTGTATATCGGATTCTGCATGCTACGCAATCGGAGCTCAACTTTTCATTGTTTATTTTAGTGTTTTTGTTTTTGATTTTTATTTGTTTTTGTTTATTTTTTGCACTGTTGTTGAACGTTTGGCAGGCACTGTTCACGCTCAAGTGAAGCGACGTTGGTTTTAGCTGCTGCCTATAAATTTCGACTGCGGTCGTGGGAGAGTGCCAGAAATTCGGTTAGTTTCGGTTCAGTATCAGTTTTAGCCAGTTTTCTTCAATGTTGGCTCCTATTTTTGTTCCTATTTTTGTGTGTGCATGGCAACGCGCTTTTGCATAACTATCTGGCAACCTTAATGGCCCATGCGAAGCTTGTTGACAAATGGCCTAAAGTTGAAAGGTTCAATAGCTACACACAGACAAAGTCTATTTGAAGAAGCAACGGGCTTTAACAGGCGGCAATTTGGCTTTATTTTCTTTAAATTCGATTTTTTGTGAATTATCCACAGGAATATCAAGAAGCTAAACGTGAAAGTACCATTTAAGATTTAAGGCTTTTCTTTTCTATTTTGGCCGTAGGCCGTAGATTTTAAAAAGGTTTTATTTAAACTTATTTCTGTTGAAATCTTATATATTTTATTTACCTATATCAACTGTAATTTCATTATTAATTCTAAACGGTTTTCTATGGGAATAGCCAGACGCAGCCTTTGAGCTTCAATTAATCAACTTAATAGGCTCACACAACAACAACAAGAAAAACTGCTGATAAATGTTGCTTGAATGCCGCATATTTACAATAAATTCAATGCCGAATGCTGATTCATCGCACTGAACTGACCTGACCCGACCTGACCAGAACAGAACAGAACAGACTCGATCCGGCCCAACCACTATCTGGCTCAGAGGCTTACAGCCTGGTTTGTGGTCCTTTATTGAAACATAGTTTTCACCATTGACAGCGGCATTTTCCAGCAATTGAATATCAGCTGAAGCAGCATCAACGGACAAAGCATTTGAATACGAATTAAAATGTTTTTCTCGTTCGTCTCGTCTCAGCATTTTCCATGCTGAAAATTAATGAGACTGACAGGCTTTTGACGCAATTTTATGCCCCGCAGCTTTGTTGGCTTTTTATATAAATATCGAAATCATTTATCAGCGGACACAAAAGAAACGCCGAACCGATGCGAAGCTGCAGAAACCAAAAGCCCACCGAATCGCGAATTCAATGAGCGTTTGTCGAATCCAACAAGAGACCTCGGTGAGCACTTCGCTTATCGACAGCGCAACAACAGCAACAGCAACAACAACAACAAAAAAAAACAACAACAAAGTTTTGTACTGTAAAGTATAAAAATAAATGCGGCAAAAATTGTAAATGCATAGCCCACAAGTTGCGGCAATATCTGAGTTTTTAGCTCGCCAGTTGTCAGTTGTCAGTAATTCACTTTTTTTCAGCTCATTTTCTCAGTTGTTGTTGAAAAAAAAAATAAGAGAAAATTTGTTGAATGACGCGAACTCTGCCCCATTAAGCTCACATTTCACTAAAGCGATTTCAATGGGCAGCAAATAAATATACACATAGCTATAGACTCACCAAAACCGAACCAGACCCATATTGAGTATTATGTATTGGAATCAGTCCCTTAAGCCATGCATCGGGTTGTGGATATATTCATTAAGCTGTAAATTGGTTCAAATTGGAAATGCTGCTGGAAAAAATATGTGCAGCTTATGTTTGTGTGTGAAAACTTAATGAATGAATTGATAGGGACCAGCAACAAATGTTCACAAATATAAACGTGTACCTGGTTGTAGACAGAGTTTTTAAATATCAGCAGAAACTTGGGAAATATTCAATACAGCTTAAAAATAAAATAAATAAAAATGACTTTGAATTTCATTTGTCCTATGTTATAAAAAAGTAACTTGTATGAGGTGTAAATGATTTATGATGTTCAAAAAGTTATCTTGAATCTGATCTTATATTTTAAATATGGTTCTTTGGATTACTGAAAGAAAATCTTTTTAAAAACGGGCAGTTAAAAATCTCGGATAATAGTGTGTATTCACAAACAAAGCATAGCTTCCAATGAATGTCTGATGCAGTTCAGCCCGCATCTAACTCCGCGGAAATTTGCACTAAATTACATGGCCAAGCTCAAGAGCAGTTTCGGACCGAGGCAGCCAGGACGGGGTTAGCGGGGAACGACGGTCAGTGTCGCTGTCATCGTTAGGCCGGGATGCATTGTGGATCAGGAGGTACTCGGAACTTGGCTGAAATAAATACAAAATCATTTGTATATTTCAGAGTTTTGTAGTTTGTGTTTGAAATGCTAAAACATTTATCGCTGTCGCCGCTGGAGCAAAGGTGATGAGGGAATCGGGAGGGGCAACGAATGCGGATGCGGACATGGCAAATGGGCTGGCAGGAGATGAGCCGATGAACCGCTGTTGAGCAGCGCAACTACCCTATGGCCATAGGGCCGACAGACCCGACCAGCACCGTACACGACCGAGGCCCGGCAGACATTTTTGTTTAGACTGCAAACTGTGAGATAAATTGTGGTGTATCTGTATCTGTATCTGCGATGCAGCCAAGACTCGCCGTGGAGCCCGACTCTGTTGATTACAAAGCGCTCGCCAGTGTAGCGAAAAATGGAAATGAAAATGCAGTTCGGTTCACGCGCTCCAATCTCCTCCCTGCCTAAATGTCAGCGCTTAAAGTGTTAAAATAAAAGCAACGTAAGAGATTCTGTTAAAAAAAAATGCAATAACAACAACAGCGAAAATATAAAAATTGAGCATCAGATCTGTGGAGCAGCATTTGTTGGTCTGTGTGAAAAATTATGGCAGCCGACTGTGAAAAATTGTTGCAAATAGTTTTCAGTAAATGTTTTTTTTCTTTATGCAAGCCACAGTCCGATATCCGCAGAGTGGAGGCTTTTAGTTAATGGCCTCTCAGCCCCAGTTACTTGCTGCCATATTCATGAGCAGATGCCCAAAGGAGTGCCGCACAGTGGTATATTCATATCGGGCTTCAAGTGCGCTTTTCAACCAAATCAATGCTATCGATGTCGGCCAATGAAGTGGCAAGTGTTGCGCATCTGTGGCAAGTGAAATACAGCTGGCGGTTCAAGTGTCATTTCCCAGGCTAAATGCAAAATACGAAGGCCTCGAGTCGAAAATACAATTTGCAGTATTTACGTGACTTTCAAGCAAAGAGCATTTGAAATCAAAGCATTGAATTGAAATTTAAATTAAATATATATACAAATATTCAATTTAGTAAAATTAAGTAAAATAAAAAATGATTTAATCATAAGAATATGACAAAGCTATAAATCAAAGAAGCTTTTAAAGTGCATTCACAATGCCAATGCACTTTGCTAGGCACTCCATCCAACCATCCATCCATCCATCCATTCATTCGCAGCGTTCATCCATCCAAAACTGCAACCGACGATCATCTTTCATTTCCTTGCGTTCAAGTTCCTAACACTTTGTGTAGCTGTCATATCGATTATATGGCATTTTTACGTAATTTGATGCGTTATTATTCAAATGATATATAATTTTCGGCATTATATCACAGCTACGAATGGTCATTCACAATAGGCAAGCCCAGCAGGCGCGACGCTTTGTTCACTTTTACCTGGCAGGGCAAACACCTTCCTCTTCGTCTTCAGCCTCCACTTGGCCACCTGCCATAACTTGTTGTTGTTATTGTAATTATTATTGAAGAACCGGCTTAAAGCAGCGCCGGCCTGCGGCCTAACTGTACGCGCTGGTGCAACATCGCATCTTGGTCGATGCATCTGTGTGCCGCACACTTTGTGCCGTTAGTCAGCTCAGCTCGCTTGTGGCGTATCTGCATCTTTGCAGCCTGCAACTTGGCTTTGGCTGCTGCCTACAAAATCAGTAACAGTAACAGGTCCATGCAAATTGTTGTAATATTTTCTTTTTCGATGTTCTTGTTGTTTTTGCATCGTGCGGAAGAGTAGGGGGGGGGGGGGGGGGGCCACTTAAAAGTGGACCGTTCGCTTGTTAGCCAATACAGCGACACTACGAAATTACCGTTTCAGCTAAAGAGCTCTTTGACAAAGTAAAATGAGTGGTGCGTGTCGTATGCCTAATGGCGGAAATTATTTGGATCTGACGCTGCGCTTAAAACACGCTCAGAACTGCAGTTAATATGGGCTTACAGACATGAAAGCCAAATGACCTGAAATCTGCCTGAGCTATAATACATTTTTAAAAGCCTACGTAAAGCATAATTAAGAAAAGCCTTTAAAATTGAATGGATTTATAATTTAAATATCTTTTAAAACGTATAAATTCCTAATCGATTATGAATTGATTTTTAGATAAATTTAACTATTATTTCGAATCAGCTCTACAAAATTTATGTATTAAGTATTCAATATTTTTCTGAAAATTATAGGTCATATAGAATAACAGACAGACAGATATTCAGGGCTATATCGATTATGCGACACGTGTTGAATCAGATTAAATATAACTGAGAGAATTGATTAAGTTGTGAATTAATTATGAATTAATTGTCAAATCGTTTTGTGGGACTATCTTGAAATCTTGATAATCTGTAAACTGCTAACCGGTTTATACAGTGGCCGATTTTTATTAATAACTATTTTGTTACATTTTTCTGAAACCTTGTTTCAAACACAAAAATACAGACAGCATTAAGTCGAATAACTATTTTTTAAAAATATTATGATAATTTAATAAACAATAATATTTTGTTATTGAAAAGTAAATAACAAATAGATATATACAAAAGAAAACGTTTATATGGCCACAGCTTTAATTCCCATTGTTTCTTTACCTTGGTTGGCGAGTCTTTAAGAATGTTTTTGTTTTTTTTTTTTTCAATCCACGGCTTAAGTATAATCATTTTCATGGACCGACAAACACAACTGCAACGTATTGACACGCCCACTCAGCTGCCCTGACTCTAGCCAGTTTCAACGCCAGCTCCAGCTGGCATATAAATTTCAAGACCCACCGCAAATCTGTGGCCACCGAACACGTTCCTGTCTATTAAATTTCATAAATTTATTAAATTATGCGCCTTTGAGACGCAGCAAGAATCAAGCGGGGTAAATGAAGCCAAAGCGAAGACAAAGCGCACAGCGAATGAAAATGGAGGAAAAGTTGACGTAAATGTCCAAAGCAGAGCACAAGAGCATTTAAATAGAATCAAGACTACAGAGTACATGCTACAAAGAAAAGCTGAATGGCATTTTCAAAGAAACTGCCACCAACTGTGATTCCGTTGACGAGCTGCGCTACATGTGGCCAAAAAAATTGAAACAATTTAGGGCCAGCATGATTACAATGCTTTAAAGTATGGTAAAGTGAGAGAATGTATTTTCTGTTACTTTGCTGCTCATTAGTTGTCATTTTGTGGAAAATGCCTCATGACAGCCAACTAAAAATTAATATGTCAAATTATGCAGAAGACGCCGCTTAGCGAAGCGTGTCCATTGCTCGACCCCAACGAACACCGACTTCATTCACCCACCCTCCCTCCACACACACCCCCTCTTGCAATGCAATTAGAAAAGTCGACATAGAGCTGACAAAATGTCAAATCGAAAATTGCTGCGCTTGCTGCCTGCCCACGTCTCCGTCGCCGTCGCTGTCGCCGTCGCTGCTAGCGTCAATGTCAGCACAGCAGACATGGAAACGTGCCAGGACTTCAGGTTCAGGTTTGAGTTGGTAGCAGCATCAGCAGCAGCATCTGCACCTGCGTGGCAGCACTGTGAAAGCTGCCAGAACTTAAAACATTCAGGCAGAAATCAATTGCCGGCTAGAAGCAAAGTCTGGCAGCATCTTTGGCAACATTGCGTCAGCAGCATGTTGCGCTTGTTGCTAGCCGTTGCATGTTGCTAGCCGTTTACAGTTACGGCCAGGCTGTGGTTGTTTTCAATACTCTTACGCAGGGTAAGGCAATTTTACCGCGAATTGTGTGTCATGTTGAAATAGACAATATAAATATATTAAATAAAGTAATAATAATAATAAAGTACATCTTTGATGTTGATAATGACATTGATTATTGATATTTGATTGGATTATTATTTAGTATTAAGTCTCTCAGTTTTCAAGTAATCCGCAGACAACTGAAAAAGGATTGTAGTAAACCCCTAAAACAAACAGTCGTCAAATATTTTAAACGAACCGATAACAAGCGAAATAAAATGTGTCCAATACTTAAGTAAACGTTTACTTTTATTGTATTCTGTAGCGTCTCAAATAATAATTTTTCTTATTTTTTATCCTTATCAAAAATTTAAATCAGCTGTCTTCTGCGTTTGGTCTGCAAGAGAATTTAGACTTCGGCGAGATTTTGATGTATTTTTTTGCTCACCATTTTCTTGTTTAATACAACAAATTGTTTAATTTGTTTTGGGTTAATGTTCAACTTGAAGCCTGTTTCTGGATGATTGGTTTGTGTTGCTTTATGTGGGTTATCATGTTGCTCTTGTTGTTGTTGCTGCTGCTGTTGCTGCTGTTGTGCGTCAGCTGCGTGACTATGACCGCTGGCAACTGGATAGTGGCCATGTGGCATGAGTGTCAACGTCACGTTGTTCCTCTCTGCCCCGCCCGCTGCGTACGTGCGTCGCATGTTAAGTGATCCGATAAATATTTGCCGGAGTCTTTAGGGCAAGGCATTATATATGGTATATTGTATATGTAGTGTATATATATGTGAGCAGCTCTTTAAGTCGGTTTTAAGTTGGTTTTAAGTTGTTAGCATTTAGTTGGCATTAACTGAGATTTGTGCTGTAAGCGTTAGAGAATGCTCTTGTGGAAGTCAAGTTGGCTAAACTTTGAATAAGGATCCATAAAAATGGTAAGGATGTACAAAACAAGGGAGAACTGAATATTTTGTATAGCCTGTTTGTTTGATATATAAATATAAATTGGGGTTAAAAGATAATCTTTTTGTGTTTATTTCATATGCATAAAAAATTAATTATTCATTTTAAACTCGCGTTTTAATCCCTTAATACATATGTATGTATTTTTTTTTATCTTTTTATCTGCCCTAATTCCTATTCAAAACCCCTTTTTGCTGCTAATTTCTATAGCTAATTACGTGGTCATTCAAACCGAACATACGTACCCACAATTAAAAATAAAAAAATTAAATATTTGAGCTTGTGGTGAAGTATGAATAAATTCCGTGCGCACTTTTAAAACACCTTGCGTTTTCTGTTTTCCCCTTTTTGTTTTGTAGCATTCGAGCAACGACAACGACCCGACAACATTCACACTGCCTAAAGGCCTGGGCTCCTACCCAGCCCTAAAATCAACCCATCAACCTTAATTTGCGTGCTGTGTCACCTTCGGCTACATAAATTTTAAACCGTCGCTCATTATAAATTTCCATTAAAATTACACGATGTGTGGCAGAGTAGCCCCCGATAAATTCCGTGGCGATGCCAACCCTTGGTAACCCCAAGCATTTGCATTTACATGAGCCGCACAGGCTTGGATATCCTCAACCTCCTTTATATCTCTCATTCTCTGTGCATTCCTCTTGCAATTTTTCTGTTTTTGTCCCTCTTTATTTTGCTCCTCATCGCTGTGGGCATAATTTGTATGTTGCCTCAACAATTTGGCCATGAAAGGGTTAAGGAACAACAAAGTGGACGGGCTGCCAACTTTTACAACAGAATAAAAGACAAAAGGAAAATCAGAAAAACGCGCGCCAAAGAGTTGCCTCGTTTTTGTTGCAGTTGTTGTTGCCTGTTGTTGTTGTTGCTGTTGCTGTGGCACCTCCTACTTGGTTTTTATGCGGCAAACATATGGACGGGTCGACATTTTATAGCCGGCGGCGCTGGCGGATTCGGGATCAGCTCGTTGAGGGACCGCAAAAAGCAAATGTTTTTTGATATGCCATCGAAATGTTGAACCCATGCCCAGGCACCGGCACAGTTCAGGCTCTGGCTCAGGCTCAGAGTGTCCTTAATAAAGTGTCGACATGTGTAATTTGTGCGGCCCACGAACTTTGCCTTTGAGCTTTTTGGGGCCTGTGGTTTCTTGTTTTCCATTTTTGGCGCTGAAGGGTTCGGGACCCATCCGATAATATTAATAAATTATGAGCGACGCTTTTGATTGCGCTCATATATATTTTGTTTTTTTCATTCCGCCTTTTAGTTTATGCTGTTTTGGTCAACCACTTTTAACACTTTGTGGCCTCCATTTGAACTTTGTGCTGCTTATCCGCCTGCTGTTGCCATTTCCTGTACAAAAATTGCCCGTTAAGACTTGTCTGTCTTGAATGTCGTGTCGTCTTGACTTTGGTGTACGTTCTGGTTGCGTTATTGAATTTCAATTTTTGTTCAAAATTTTATTCAATGCTCGAATGCATGTTTTCTTGTCAGCACGGGCTGTTTCCTGTTGTCCTTGCCAGTTGTTTCAAGTGCGACACAGCGGCGCCCCCAAGGACATGCCAGACATCAGGCATGCCAGCAGCAACAACAACAACAACAACAACAACAACAACAACAACAACAACACACATACACACATACACTGACAACGGCAGCCGGCGAGACAACAGGCACATCTTCTGCTGCACACATCCTGCGCCCCGAAAATCAACCCTTAGGACAATTGAATTGCACATTGGCAACGTCCGTTCGATGCTTTAGATCTTTTGCCTTTCGGCCTGCTGCCAGACTTCACCCTCTACGGCCCGGCCGTCTGTCTGTCCGACTATTTTGACTTTAACAACGTCAGCAACACCCCCCATAAACACACCCACACACACACACACACACACACACTCATAGCTATCATTAACGCTGTCGAGGGTTGTCTTTGGTTTTGGCCCTAGCTCTGGCCCTGGAGAATGATGAATCTGTGGCTGACGCCTGCAGTTGAATTCTCTACAGATGAAGTTTTCGTCTACAGTGGGCATCAAACTTTCAGATCAACTTGTTGTGGAGCTTTTTTATTTTTATTTTGTTGCTATTTCTTTTCTGTGCCTTTAGAGTTTTCGTAGAATAGAATTTTATGACCACATTGTCTGGCATAAAGATATTTTATCTTAATTGCTTCGAAAAACGTTCGTGCGTCTACTAAAACTGTCAGAGTTTGTGCCATTAACACTTTTTGGCTAACTGTCGCACGTTTCTTTAATGTAGCCCTAATGTTATTATTTTCCATGGAATAGCAGAAGTATTGTTAACTGAATTGTTCAGCTACGGGCTGCAATTTTGAATTTCTTTGAATGAGGGCTTTTAATTTATTTTAAAAATTTTAGCTTTAATGCTATAAACAACATTAGATTTTGAGGTGGGTGGAATTAAAATATATTATTTGGAGTTTTCTTTTCCTGATTCACTTATCTTAATATATTTTTTAATCCTGTTCTTTCATTTAAATTAAACATTTTTGTGTTTTGTGGACGAAACTCACTTTTCCTTAAGAAACAAACAAATTTAAAATATATATTTCGGGTAATTAAAATACAACATTTTATAAATAAGTAAGTTTAAGATGTTTTCTATTAAATTTGCTAGAACTGTCTGCGGCTTATTATTATTTATTTTAGTTTACTTGATAAAAAAAATCGTTAAAAATTTATAAAGGCAGTTTGCCCATTTATCTTTTCAACACATTTCTGATGCATTTGGTGTCAAGGTGCGTTCGCATTTGCTTTGTTACATTCGCAGCGCTGACTTTCGACTTTGGCCATAATAATTTGCAGGCTGCTCATCAAGAACACGCCCCCAATATTCCAACTAGCAGTCTGGATGCCTTACCTGGTCTCCCCTTCGTGTCGTCTGGCCTCGTCCGGCCATAACTTGCCGGGCACAAAATTTATTTATAATAAATTAAAAACTCCTTAAATGCTGTTCATACTTGCAGCCTGCTGCCATTTTTTGTTGTACATTTATTTTTGTAGCCGGCAGTCAAAAAGAAGGAAAATGTTTTGTTGCATTGGCTGGCGACGCCAGGGCGTTGTCAGGGCACAAGGGAATGGGCGTGGCAGCGGGCAACGGGTCCAGTTTAGTCGCTTGGCGTCTTAGTTGTTGTTGTTTTTGTTGCTGTTGTTCGTCCACGCGGCCGGCATGAAAACTTATGTCGGCGGCCTTTGGGCGCAATTATTTATACATGCCTCATAAAAATCGAAAACAATGGTTGAACTAGCCTCGACAAAGAGCGGTGTGTTGTGGTGAGATGCGGGCATACTAGATCCGGCTGGAGGGAGGCCTAACAATGCAGTGTGCAAGTCCCAAGGCTTTTGTTGTGGTCAGTGTGCTAGATGTTGTTGTTGTTGTTGCTGCTGCTATTGTAACTCCTTTGGGCAACGTTGTCTTTTGGGCTTTTGTTCTAGCGGCTGCCGCACAAAGCTGTATGCCACAAGCTCTAGTGCTTTAATTGGTCATAGAAGAGGCGTCTGTTTGTCTTACAGAGTAGTTCATTAAAGAAAAAATAAGAAATAAAGAAAGCCCAAAACTGCATTGAAAAGGTAGTTAGGCTTTAGTTCAATTTGCAGCTGTTGCAACCCTGAGTTTCTTGCCCTGCCTACGCAATTCATCAGCCTGTCAACCTATCTGGGCACTGTCTACGCACTGAATGCAATTTAATGATATTACGATTTAGATTATTTTGGATGCCAACCCCGGGGCTATAGCCTTGAACTCCACACAGGCACAGGCGGCACAGGGATAAGGACACAGAAAACCCCTGTAAAACAACCCCGCAAATTGTGCATTGTGAAAAGCGGCAACAATGCCTGTTAAGGCAGTGTGTTAACCACAAGAGATTTGAATTTTAGATAGAGCTACACACACGCATAAACGCACACACGCACACACACAGAGAGAGAGAAAGGCAAGCAAACATTGCAAAAATTCTTGACTGGCAACTGCGAATACGAAATGTATCTGCATCTGATGCAGATCTCTCGACACATCTGCAAATGTTTGCCTCACGCATCTCTCCGCAACATACTCAACTCAACTCTACTCGACTCGACTCGAACCGATGCTGAACTCATTTCACATGCAACCAAAGCCCCACAGTGGTTTGCCAGATGGGGGAAGCGGGACGTGTACTCTGTCTGTCTGTCTGTCTGTTGATGGTCTGAAGCCAATGCCAAAAGGAAAACAAAAAACTAACCAGTTTGGTTGGGTGGGGTTAGAAGCTGCAGTCGCTCTGTCAAAGAGCAACCCCAAAAATTTAACAGGCTCGGCCTGCGCATTATTTGAAGTTGCCCATTAAAAATTTAAAAGGCGCTTCCCGCTGATCCTCCTCTATATCCTGAACCTCTCTTCACCCGAGGCAATCATCGTTAGGTTAGCGGCGCAAATTGCGTTTTTTTTCGCGTCTGTAATATGGCTAAGAGGGGGTAATGAAGGGGGCCTTTCGTCGTCGTCGTCGCCGTCTTTAACGCGTTTTATCTGGCGCGAGCACAGGCCCCAAATAAGAGAAAACAACACAGCAGCCGGCAACAAATTTTATATAATGATGTTAATGATAAGAAGGCAGCCAGTCTGTCAGAGGGATGAGGGGGGGAGGGAGCGCAAAGGGCGACTTGGCAATATTTACGCATATTTGCGGCACATGCAATAACATAAAACAAGAAGAGAAGAAAACTTTTCAGTTGGCAGGCAAAGCATCGGCAACGGCGGAAGCGCCTTTAAATTGCCTGCAGTTTCGGAGCAAAGTAGCTAAAATAAAAAAATTATGATCCACAGCGAAGAGTGAGTTTGAAACTAAAATGAAGTAGGATGCATGAAATAAAAGTCTGATTTGAGTCGGAAACCAATTTTTACTGCCCATCCATAAAGATACTATATTTATGAAACATAACCACAATAAATATTAAATAAAAGAAATATTTTGTATATAAAAATATATTATATTTTTCAGTTAATATTATGGAAAAAAATTTAAATATTTCAAATATTTGCTTTATATTAAAATTTCTTTTGCTAAGCGGATTAAAATGATTGATTAATGATAAAGAGTTGCAGTGCGGTATTTGAACAATTATCCCTCATCCGAACGCTTTTTCTCATTCTGTCGCTTCTTTTGATTGTGATTGTTCATCTAGGTATGCCTGATAATTTTTTAACGTAAGTCTAATTAATTACGCACCAAAGAATATTAATTTCCGCTGTGCCGTTTGACTTGACTAACACATTTCCATTTTCCATTTCCATTCAATTGGATACTCTATACAGGATCTGCATGACTGTGGCGCCCCGTGTCACGCCATGTTCTTTCCGGAACGGGAACGAACGGTGCTCCGCTATTGGGTCGGCTCCTGGGCGGCTGTCTGTGTGGCCAGTTGTCTTTTTACGGTAAGTGAAAATCCATTTTTTTGTTTTCCAAATTTTACTTTTTTCAATATTAATGCTTGCTCGTCTGTGCCACAATGTCAGGCACTCAATTTTCAATTTGATGGCGATAAATCATGAAAGACAGAACTGCAGTCTTCTCACCCATGCTCGTGACTTTCTCTGTCCCCGCCCCGCCTCCCCTCTTTCCATCGGCAATACCTAACCTTATCCTTGCTGGCTTTCGCCAAGGTTTTCATCTGAGTGCTGCCATATTTTCTTTGGCTTATGAACATGGCTTGAGGGTGAAAGCAAACAGCTTGATGCCGGCGTTTGCATATCCCATACCAAAAGTAAAGATCCTGTTGCTGCCTCGCCCGCTCCTGCAGCTCCTGCAGCAAGTCTATTGTGATGCTGCGGAGACGACGTTAGCACTTTGGCAAATCCCACGCATTGACATATTACCTGTCAGCGCATATTTTTCAATAAACTTGGCAAAACATATGCGGAACCCCTCTGGCCCGGTTTTGAATACAGCTGAATAACTTCTGTTTCGGATCTTCCATCCGCCTTGGTCCTGTTCCCCCTACCCATCCAGGTGGGCGTGTAGTTTGCCTTGTGGCCTTGAATAAAGAATAATAACGAACACAGAGACTAAAGACTTATATATAATTTGTATAGTCAATAGTTTTTAACAGATGTGATTTATTAATGAGTTAAAAACTGGAAAAAAATGAAGGACATAAGTTATTTTAAATTTGACTTTAAATTTGGAATCTTTTGTACAAGGCAAACCATTTTAGGAATATCCATTAATTTTAATCGTTGAACACACAAAAGGCAACCAAATTTATAGATCTTCTGGCATAAATCATCTTTTCAAATAGCCTATTGTATAAATACAATAAATTTACATATTGGCTAACCCATTTCAAGCCATTTACTCACTTAAAATATGCAAATAAACAACGTATTTTAAGCATTTCTTTACGCTATTTTTCGAGCTCAATTTGTTACCTTTTGGTTGCAACTTATCCTTGCTTGGTCCTTAACATATCCATCATGTGCATGCAACACCAAAAGAAAAAAATAATTTGAATAAAAAATCAATTTAGCTAAGGAAAAAGCTATAAACTGGCCAGAATGAGCGAGAAAGAAAAAAAATTATATCCTAGGCTGTCTTAAAACGTAATTCGCACTTGTGCAATCAGAAGGACGCGGGAGTTGTACTAACGAAGACATCTATCAAATATTTTAGTCAACAGCACAAATTTGTCTCTGATCTCGGCCGGGACAGGGCTGCCGGTAATAAAGGCAAAATACAGTGGGAAATGTCGGTGGGTGTTCGCTGCATGTCATAAAGTTGAGCTCCATCCATCACACACACACGCCAGGGTCGCCGAAGGGGGCTGGGGAATGTACGAAAACATTGTCACTTTCAGTACAACGTATTTTGCATAGTTCTGTTGCTGCTTGTTTTTCCAGTTTTTCCATTTTCCTTTTGTAATAAATTTCGCCTCGCATGTAATTTGTCGCCCATTGTCAGCGGCAGGCGAGCAGCCAGCCTGACTGGCAGTTGTCTCTTTTGTGGGCGTGGCCACGCATATCACTGCGCCAAATGTGCACAAATTATTATTTTGTTGCCATGTTGCCTATTTCCACTTAGTTCTCCTCCAACATCATTTTGCCGCACTCTACTTATTTTTTTATGATAATGATTATGTTTTCTGAGCGCTCATTTTGCATTCTGCATTTTGGAAGCCAGCTGCTTTCACTTCCCCCACAAGCTCAACTGATTTTCGGTTGTTGTTGTTTTTTTTTTTTGCTAGTGCAGTGGGTCAGACGCCTGCCCCACCCACTCATCATTTTCATTTCCATTCTCGGCACTGATGATGATGGAAATGCTGTGTGTTGTTTATTTTTTCTGTGCAGCATTGTATCTTTTTATGCATATGATAACTGATGCTATTTGAATGATAGCCGATTGTCAGTTGAATCTTTTTGTTGGCCAACAAGCGCATGTTAATTTTCATTTAGCAAAATCTACATAGAAAATTTTTTAATTCAACTTCATTTTGGTTGTAACCCATTAATTAAAGAATTTAATTAAGTGTAGAAATCAAAAGTTTTTTATGCATTTGACGACATATATTTGGTGTGCTTTCAATAAATAGATTTTAAAAGCCCTTTTTATAGCTTTTCCAAATGTAAAGTTGAATTGAATTGCTTTTTAACAAGCTCATTTTATTCATTTCAAAGCCAATAAAAATAAAAAATAAAAACCATTTAAATATAAAATGCCAGTCGAATGCATTCGCATTTACACTGAAAGCTTTGATATAAATAAATTGTATTTAGATTATACTCTTTGCTCTATTTTGCTAGAATCGAATATTTTACAATGAGTTAAACGAAATCCTGGGATTATCTTTTAAAATAAATGTTGGTAATTAATATAAGCTGTTTTCTATTAAGTGAAAAGAAAGAGAAAGACTGACAGTCGCTCAGAATAGTTTTAGCTCTATAGAAAAGTTTTCGAAACCTTTGCAACAATTTAAATGACAAAGTTAAAGGTGACAGTTCCTCGGGGCTTAATGTGGCAAGTGTATCAACTAAAATATAAACAAACACATTTATTTCAATTTCGCAAGTCAAACTTAAACCAAACAAATATTTTTCACCAGCTTCTCTGACTGCCAACTTTGACGTTGACTTTTGTCAACTGACAGATAAAATGCCGTGGAATCCGAGGCTCAAGTTATCGCCCGGAGACAACGGCAGCGACTACTATGAGAGACAACTGTCAACAATCAACACCTTTTTCATTAAACGCATTAGATGAGAATGAGATGGGAATGAGATGGGAATGCGATGAGATGAGTTGCGACGAGAGGCGAAAAGCGAAAAGCGAGTGACATCAGACATGACATTTGCTTTACAATGAAAGCGAAAAGGAAATGACTGGGGCTGTAATGGGCTCTCAATGGGTTGCCAATGGGAAGCCTAGTGGAATAGTGTGACATACACGTACCGCTGAGAGGGTGTCCCCGACATGAGCGGGAGCTCTGATAATGTTGACAACAAATAAGCGAGAGGGTGGCCAAGGGGTAGGAGGTAGTCAGTCATTCACTCAGTCAGTCAGTCAGCATGTTGTTGACTTTGATGACTTTTCTTAATTACAAAACCTGAAACAGAAGCTCAGTGAGGCGCATGTTGGCTCACTGACAGATAGACTGGCGGACAGGATGTGCGCAAATATGCCGTGTCATTGTGACAAAAGCAAATGCAACCAGGATCCGTGCGATAGTTTCGACCAAGTTGAACAATAAGCCACGTGAAATTGTAAAACTTTTGAATATATATGGTCTGGCATGTTGTTTATTGACTTGCGGCTTAACATTTGCATAAATATGAACAACTAATAAATATTTGTTAAATATGCACATTTAAATGATAGCATAAAGAATATTTTTTTAATCATTTAAATGCCCGTCCACTAAAAACTATAAAATGTCCAAAATATTCACACAACAAGACTAAACCTAAAACGAAGCGACGCCGTAAACATTTACCACAATTTATGCCACAATTATTTTTTCAACAAATCCACAAAAAACCTGTGCAGAGTTTTATGCTAATCATAGGCACTGAAATAGTTGACGACTACGTAACACCCCTAACAAAGAAATAAAAAAATATTTGAAAAAAAATAACTAGAGCCCCACGCTCAATTTTTGTTGTCTCTTTGGCTGTATGCAAATGACGCCGTCAGTTAGTTGGAATTTAAAATGAAAACTAACAAAAAAAAAAAAAAAAACAAAACGTTAGAGTATAAAAAATTAATTTAATTTATGCAAAACTGTTAACTGGCAAATGCTGGCCAAAAGAAAGGGGGAGTGAGGGTTGATTCAGTTTTTGGGCTGTTTTAATGACTAGTTTTAGAAATTTATGAGCCGCAGCGGCGTTGAAATTGAAATTAAACAGTAAACTTGGCCATTTCAAAGGTGTGGCTAAATTTTGTGTGGGCGGTTTATGGACTGATCTCCGGGGACTTGGTTGCCAATGTGGAGGGTATTTAAAATAAACGAGTAAAAAAGCTTATTCTATTGGGATTTAAATAAAAAAAATATAATTAAATAATTAATATGGTAAAAGCATTTGACGATAAAGTAAAAGATGAAATTAAAAAGGAGAGATTATAAGACAATGAAATATAGGATATAGATATTGGCTATTGACTGCTTTATTCACACACTAACGGGACCTCATTGTTCGAGGTCTGCGAGCAATAGATATGATTTTCTAAATGTATTCTTAATTCAAGAATTTAAGCAACTGTTTAAACAATCTTCACCATTCACGAGTTGAGACTTCTTAGTTAACGCCCGTTCAAGCAAACAGCCTTTGCTCATGATATCGTGCGTAGTCTCTGGCCGTAGTTAAACGTCTGCCGGAAACCGACTAACTACGCCCCGTGTTTATCAAAGTGGTGCCCACGCCCAGCACGACGATGAGATGACAACGAGAACCAAGCTGAAGCTCGAGTAACGCATAATTTTTGGCTTAGTCAAAGACGGGGTTGAAGTTGAAGTTGAAACGGGAGGGGGGATTGGGGATTGGGGATTGGGGGCGGTGATGACTGCTTCCGACTGTTGGCTTGTTGTTGGTTGCTTTTGCTTTTGCTTAGTTCACTTCATTTGTAGCTACAATTTCTGCAGTCACACCTACAAGCGGCCACGCCCAACGCCCCTCACTACAAATGAAATGAGCAGCATGCGTGGCATAACAAATTGCTGGCAGAGTATGGGGGGAATATATATACACAGATATACATATATATACAGAAAATGGCAGAACGAGCATCTAAAATAGACGTCGCGCTTTCTGTTTTCGAGTACGCACGTTGGTAACCCTTGCCTTTAGCAGGACCTGACTGCAATCCTTTCCCCAAATTGTTTGGCATAAATAAACAATTCAATTCAATTTGTTTTTTTTTTTCTGTATAATTTTTTTCTTCTTTTTATATACCTTGTGCTCGTCTGTGTATGTCAACAAATGCGTTACAAAAACTCCTCCACACACGCCCAAAATCTGTGGCATAAATTTCGCATGTAAATGAGCAAGACGATAAGACGTAGGCGGGAATTAGACGTAGGCATAGTAGAACTATAATTCAAGAGCCAAAAGCTTAAGTAAACGAGCAGCACGACAAGACTAAGCGATACCCTGTAACTGCAAGTGAGCTGGATAAGACGTTATACGTAATTCCAAAGATAATCAAGGATATCGTAGGATATGGTAGTAGTGAAATTTGTTTGCCAATTATTTAAAGTCTTTTAATGAGAACCACTTTGAAGTTGAACAAATATACATATTTAACTTAAATTCACCTGAGATGTAAACTAGGCTGAAGGACATTTTTGCGTTAGTGCAGAAAATCAAAAGATTATTTTTTACTTTCTTACCATATTATTAATATTAAATATTTATTTTTAAAGCGTCCCATATACCTGATATACCCTACAATCTCAGTCCATAGCAATGTAAGAAAATCCATGTGTATGAATACTTGCGCCTTGCGACAATTGGGTCGTGTGTTACATCTATGAATAATTCAAATGTTTCTTGGCAGTTATAATAATAGCAGCACATTATGCAATGGAAACAGAAACAAATGCGGCTCCACACGCCCTGGCAAGAGCTCCACTGATAGTTTTGAAATGATCAAATTAAATGGCTTTGCTTAGGCAAGAGGCAAGAGGCAAAACACAACAGACTCAAGTCTCAGCCAGGGCTTACTGCAAATGGTAATGAATTCGTTTAAATGGTGCGTAATTAGCAGGCAAAAGCCAGAGTTTGGGTTTCAAGGGATTGCGAATTGCAGTTTCAGTTTATGTGGGCTTATGCCTTGAATTGGTTTCTCCGTCTGTCTGTCTGTGGGTGGGCTTTTTGGCAGATTGAGCTGCCTTTGCGGCTCATCAAATTGGTTGACTGTAGAGCCTATTGGATGTTGTGGCCCCAAAGCTATTTAATTGAAATTGCCTTTAAAGCCTTAAGAATTGTCAGGCAGTTTGTGTGCGTACATAATACTGAAAAATGGCTACAAAAGAGCAGCTGGATGGTAAATTGAGCCTTATAGCATTATTAAATACTATATATATATTGTTGGTTTAGCCAGATTGCCAAGGACTCTGGTACTCTCATTAAGGCCAACTCGCTTAGCAACAGAACATGCTACAAATGAGCTCAGATCAAATAAATTGCACAACAATCAGCTAATGTGTGCTGCCTAATGACCGGGTACCAAGTCCCTATCTCCCCTCCCGCCTGTCTTAATGCATTTTTAAGGCATACGGCCAGGAAATCTGCGCTGCGGCATCTTTAATATAATTATAGAGTTAATTAAATGTAAATTCATAATTAATATGCATATTTAAATTGCGGCCTTTCTTTTTGCCGGACAGGTGCTCACCTTTCTGATAGACTCATCGCGTTTTCGCTACCCGGAGCGTGCGATTGTCTTTCTGGCCGTTTGCTATCTGGTCGTCGGCTGTGCCTATGTGGCCGGACTTGGTGCGGGCGATTCGGTGTCGTGCCGGGAACCATTTCCGCCGCCAGTGAAGCTCGGACGTCTGCAGATGATGTCGACAATAACGCAGGTAAGTCAAGCCAAATGTCGATTTGCCGCGCAGGAGGGCAGGTGCAACGAATTTTCATTCTTTATTTACAAACATCAATTCTTGATTTTTGCACTCGCATCCTCTCTCTCTCGCAGGGTCATCGGCAGACCACCGCCTGCACCGTATTATTCATGGCATTGTATTTTTGTTGCATGGCCGCTTTTGCGTGGTGGTCATGTTTGGCTTTTGCCTGGTTCCTCGCTGCCGGACTTAAATGGGGCCACGAGGCAATTGAAAATAAATCTCATTTATTCCATTTGGTTGCCTGGGCGGTGCCCGCACTCCAAACGATATCCGTTCTGGCGCTGGCTAAAGTTGAAGGTAAGTACGCAAGCCGTTGGCTTATAAATAATAACCAGCTAGAAAGACACAGGAAGGCCCAAAGAGAGCCGACGATGAACTTTAACTTGGGACCCCACTTGGGTCACATTATAAATTACCAGCACTTAATAGATACACAAAACAACTGAGCCCATAGGTCCCTCTCTCTCTGTCTCAGTTTTAGCCACAGTCTCAGCCGCAGCTCGTCATGTAAGACGAAACCGTCATTAGACATCATTTTGTGGTATTAACTGTATCTATTTCGATGCTGCAAGCCTAAAACAAACTCTAAGAACCAAAACAGTATACGAATACAGTGGGCAATAATTCAAATATTTCATTTAATTTTAAGGAATCAATTGATGAAGAAGTGCATTGATTTAAAAATGTATATTTAAGCAATAATTAACATTACATTTTATTTTATATATTTAATAAGAATTTAAGAAATCTAAAGCTGAAAACTATTTTAAAAGTAAAACTAAAATCCCTAACGATTCAATAATTATTGCTTCAATTCATATATTAATTTTTGTTGACAATTAATTTGATTTTGCCCATTGTACGCTCTTAGCAGACGGTGCGTGCCGCCCGTTTCACTGTCATTTTGTGGTTCATTTAAAAACGGGCCGGGCCGTGTTCCGTCGTTCAGAGCTGCGCCGGAAAGTTGATGTCCGCGATTTCTAAGCAATTTAATGACCTACGTGGTCGAAAGCCAACACGAAATAAATCTTTGCCAAGAAATGTAAAACAAAATGGTTGCTAAAATGGTCACGTTAAAGTGCCGTAAAAAAAGCACCAAATAAGTAGTTGGTAGACCTTTGTATATTTCTTCGTTTTTATTATTTTTTCTTGAGCTACATTTTTGGGTCAAAGAACAAGCAGCGAGAACAAATCTCAAGCAGCTCCAGAAGCAAATTCGCTTAGCTACTCAGCTCTGGAGTTAATTTTTTGGTCTTGTTTTTTGCGTGTTCTCGTTTTTTTTTCTGGCGAGCCATTCACATTTTTGGGCTTAATTAGATTGCGGCTTAATGACTCAATTGTGTTTGGCATTATGGCGCATTAGAATTTCGCCAGCTGAGTAGATGCGGATGCTAATTCTGATGTCCTCTCTGTTCCACACACATGCCGCCCACCTCGATCGACCCACAGCAATTTCCAATGCGCATACGAATACGAATTCAGGCTGTAATTAAATACAGCTCCACATAATTATGGCTTGTTAGGCAAATCCAATGAAAGTGGAGAACACTCGCTTGCAGCTTTTGGATGGCCACTTACGACTATATATCGAACATTAGCTACACGTTGTAAATGTCGAATGTAAAGCGAGAACTTTGGCACAAAATTAACGCCACAGAGTAATTGTCGATGTTGTTGGAATTAACAAATGTCCAAACTATTTATAGAGCTAGCTGATTAAGAATGGTCCGGACTTAGCTTAAGGCGAAATTTCCAAATAGAGTTTATCAGTAGACAACTGCAGATTACATTACGTTTATTACCTTGAACGAAATTTAAATTTAATAACACTTCTGCAAGGAAATGTATGGAACAAATATACAAACAGATAGAATAAATTTATATTTCCTATTGTTAATTATATTCAGTTAATTTTATATAAATCTTATTTAAATGTTCACGAAGTGAAAATGGTATTTTAAAGTTGACAAAATATTTGATATGTATTGGTCTCAAATCTAAAGCTTCCATATTTCAAACTCCCATAACTTTGCCAAAACTGAACCGATTTTCATGTTTGATGGCATTTTGTTCATGATTTTCCATTTAAATTGATTCTGCATTCAAAATAAGTGAATTTTCAAAAATAAATTTTTTCGGATTTTTTTTGGAAAAAAAGCATGTACTCCCCCCTTGTTAATTTTCAAAAAAAAATTTTTTTAAATTTAGAATTGCGAATTTATATGTTTAATCGATTTTAATGGTCATAAATAGTAGAAAA